>JAPSES010099033.1:0-17332 GCA_029822895.1 Maxillicosta whitleyi | reverse complement strand
CACACACACACACACACTATTTCCATTTTTCATTTTCTGTCTTCATTTTCGTCTCCTTGTCAGTTTCTTCTTTTGCTTTTTTAGTTTTTGACTTCTTCCTATTTCATCATTTTTGGAAAGTAACAAGCTTAGATTGTGATGCACCGACTCAAAATTTTGTAAAGCCGCTGTTTAACGCAGTGACATGACTGTGTCATGGACTCAAGTCATGTTCTCAATATTTAGGAACAAAGAATATGTTACAAATCAGCATTTCTTGATACATCTTTATCAGTGTCAGGCAGCAGAACATTTTTGCTTTTCCTCAAGAATTGGTGTGGGAGGAGAATATACAAACCCAGGATGTTACTGCCAAACAGAGCAGTTTGTATCCTGATTATTGTAGATTTTGAGACTTATCCAATAAAACTGCTCTAGCATTAGGAGAATACCATGATTTGCTTTAAGTATAACCATAGACTGTAGCTATATAATCAGTGAAAGGTGTTGTGTAAGTAATATAGTACAGATTACTTGTTAGTAAAAAAAAAAAATTCCTTTCCTTGCACTATTACCATCTCAGAATTGTAATGTTTTACATGACTCTTGTATTACTTTTGAGTTACATACAAATGCCTGTCATAAATGGTGCATGCGCAGTAGATATCAGTACTACATATCTGTAAGTTCTTATATGAATCTCATGTATATGAATTCATATGCCCAGGTCAGATCAGATCAGCAAATGTTACTGGAAATAAGGAAAATCTACTGTGGCCATAAAACAGAAAGAAAGAAAGAAGCTTCATTATGAACTCACTGATCAAAAACAAGTTTAACTGCATCATATCAGTATTTGTGTTACAGACATTAACCTCCGCTTTATAACACACCAAAGTCTTTGAAAATAACTGTACAACAACTTCATTTATTTTTATCTGCAGTTCTATAAAATATGAATCACTTGTAAAATCTCCAGGCTTAAATTTAACTCTTCAGTTTAATCCTACATGAAGGGATCTTATAGTTGTACTGTATATTACACGGACGACCAGCTTTTAGAGACTGCACGTTAACAATTTAAAAGGAATTACTAATGGTGACTTCTCTATATGTTACAATCCCGCTGAAACTCCATGTCATGGGGCCTAGAATTTAGTCAAGCATAGACAAAAACAAAGTGAGCAACAGAAAGAAAGCATTTGTTCCTCCATTGAGCATCAGACTGATGCTTAACACCATAGAGAATCAATCAAAAAGGAAGAAAATGAGACAGTGGCTGTACTCTGACTGATTTTCTGGGCATATGAGTCTATTTTCTGCTTTGGAGCTGATATCACTGCTATAAAATGGATTTTTATTTCAGTTCAAAAGCTCAGACAACCACCCTGTGTGTCCACAAAGTCAGGTTTTTTTTTTTTTTTTTCATTATTAGGAGGCCAGCTCCCAATGCTCAGGCCACAACTTGGTGTAATTGGAGGCTAAATGCAATAAAAATGTGACAATGTGTTTATCCCTGTCCCTGTCTTCCACATAGAGGTCAAAGGTCAGGTTTAGTGACAGAGTAGCAATTAAAATTGTCAGCAATTTAGCGTTTTAGCCAAGGACACCTCGGCATGACAGATGCTGGTCAAGACAGAAGTGTGAACCTGCAGGCCTCTGCATTACATCTCAGCTGTCGGGCTTTAAGAAGTGGGGAAGGAGCTCGGTTGGTCAGATATTGATTAAACTGTCCGTGGCGGCTAGAATGAACCCTGGACAAAGATGTTGGCTGTCCAATAAAAATGCAGCCCATTAAGAACCCAAAGGCCTGTTTTCCTTGCAGATTGTCAGTTTGAGCTATATTTGCAAGGTTTGCATAATTGATAACAGGAGTGAAGCGTTCCTTCCCTCCTCCATCCACCCTGCGTCTCCCCCCGTTTTCTCTTGATGCAGGATAATTAGTTCCTCACAAGGCAGCGTGAAATGTGGCTGACTGTTTATCTTCTTAAACCTAAAGCAGTCATTTTCTTTCATGCCGTCATTTCCTCACCCCTGCATTTTCAATGCTGTGTGCCCTGTACAGTGTTTTTCTGCAAAGGCACTTGTTTTATTTTGTGCTGTGCATCTGCTGAGTGAAAATGCTTCGTTTCTGAATAAACAGGTGTTACATTTTGCCTAAAAACTGACACTACGCAGAATTTCAGATTTCCTTTCCTCTTCCATACTGACTCACCCTCTTCTCCTGCTCTTCTTCACCTCAAAATGTTACCCTGAAATATTAAAATCTGGGTGTTTTATTTATTTTTTTATTTATTTATACAGTGAAATGGTATTATGCAATGCACAATGCACATTCTATAACATGGATATGGAACATACAAAAAGACATGACAAACAGGGAGAAAACTTCAAAGCATTGTTTAAGCATTAAAATGTCTTTATTCTCACAACATGGTCATGTATAGACTTTAAAGGTCTATACATGACCATGTTGTGAGAATAAAGAGAGTGCCTTGGAGTTTATCATCTACTTTATGAATCCCTTGTTTTGAAGAGCATCTCAAACTCTTTTTTGGTTCCTAGAAAAAGGCATTTTCTTATTCTATCAGAGCAAGGTGGTTTTAATGTATATTTAATGTAGTATTGTTTCAGCATTAAGTAAAAAGATCAGTTTACTCTATGTGCTAAAACTTATTCTATCACTGGGGACAGTGACAGGGACTGATATCGTGCCAGAGAAGGGGTGCTGGTGCTGGTGCTGGTGCTGGTGCAGGCACAGAGGAAACTTCCTCTTGAAGGTCAGTTGTACTGATTACTAATCAAGCCTCCTCTTCACATGTTCAAAAACTTTCCATTTCAGCGTTCATTTTGTCGGCCTCCTCTAGCATTCATTAGTAATACTTGCATAAAATCAGAACTTGCATATCATCCAATCCCGTCTGCTCCCTTAAACATTCATCATGATACCAATTAAAGCTCCTTCTCTGAGGAGGCACCAAGCCAGGCCATCAGGGCTCACACTGTTACTGTTTACATTCTGCAGCTTCAGTTTAATTAGACTGCTTATATTAATGTATAAAAAAAAACTAAGCAAAAGGGACCAGACTAACCTAAAATGTCCATGCATCATGTTTTCCAGCTGTATCCATGGTGCTCAGGTACTCTGCTGGATCACATGGTCTAATACATTTCACCTGACCTGACTCTTTGCTTTAGTGACCAGGGTTTGATTCCCAGACCAGGCCCTTTGCTGCATGTTATCACCCCTCTCTTTCTCCACAGTGCAGCTATCTCTAATTGAGACAAAAATACAAAAAAAAAAAAAAAGACCTTTACTGCTCTTTTGAAGAATAAAATGTGTAAGGTAAGTACAAGTGCCTCATTTCTTTGTCCAGTGTGTGTGTGTAACTGAAGCATTCTAAAATACTTGTTAAAAAGGTCATATCCATTGGAGCAGGGTAATCCTTTATCTACACATATTATATTTTTACATGGTTTTATATGGTTTATATGGTCTATTCCACTTAAAATTTCTCATATGAATGTGACTGTTGCATACAGCGACATTGTGTCAGTGGATAAGAAACAGAACTGAGGAAATAAGCAACATAATTAGATTACAGTTACTAATCAGAATGTTGATAAGGCTGGGTCTGGATATATTGCTTTTGATAAGATGCAGGGTGTGATTTGTTGGGGTGGGGGGCGGGGTCAACTCTTCCTTCTGATTTTTACATCCCTCATTCTGCTTAATGAATCGTCAGGGGGGTGGGGCAGGTTGTGACAGTTGTCTTACCCCTATATCCTACATTAAATTAAACCAAATGTTATTTCTATTGCACCAAATCATAACAAGAGTTATCTCATGAAACTTTACATATACAGCCAGTGGAAACCAGACTCTGACATCACCTGACAAACCATCCCTGACACTAACATTCACCTGAACCAAACGGTCGACAGGCTCCGGGGGGACAAATTCATGAGCCCGAGCATTTGTTTGTCCAATGGATACAGGTTAAAAGTTGGGAAAATTTCATGTAAGATCCTTTGTCTAATAGAGGAACAGAACCTGGGAGTGGTTTCCCTTTTGTTTAACATCAGCATTAGTTATATTAGTTATGGGCCGCACATGTTGATGTTCAACATGGTACATGTGTGTTTCTTTTCTTTTTTTTTTTTTTCTTTTTTTGCCATTCTCATGCAAGAGACCAAACATGTTAACTTCATTGACTTTGTTTTTCTACATGAAAATAACATTTTTTTTTTTTTTTTTTAAATTTCACAAAAGTATTAAAGTCTTGTTATGTTCAATAACATACTAAGGTTGAAATGTTGAACTTCAGAGTTAATAAAAAAAAATATGACTGACAGGAACTCCTACAAATAGTAGTCTTAAAACCAGTCACATGACCAAGACCAATCTTGCATCCTACAAAAGGGGTGTTAGTGTAAGGGTTTTATTTGTGCTGTTGTGTTTCAGAACATCCATACTCCTAATTCTTCATTTAAAACTATTTAAATAGTTCCACTGTTTATGACATTTTAGCAGGTAACAAGTTAAATGTTCTATTTCAAAAGTAACCGCTCAAATATTCTTATCCTGCAGCTTAATATAGGACAATAATCCATGAGAATAATGGAGGTTTTAGATCAGAAAGCAGCCACGCAAACTACCTGAATGAGCAAAAATGTTGTGAGTAAAAGGAATGACAGACCACACAGGGCACTGCCTTTGAAAATACATAAAACGCTTTACAGACAAAAGGACAGAGGATGAGACTGAAGGGAATAAAAGCCACTGTCTCATTTTTTCATAGGCTGAAATTAAAAAAAAAAAAAAAAAAGAATAATGATAAATCATTTTCTTCAATGCATGGTGTTTTGAAAAAGTCTAACGCTCAGAAACAGGCAGAAACACTGTGGACACCTACCATTGTACGTACATGTGACAACATAACATGGCTCACACTTATGTTTATTGCCATATGTTTGATAACCAAAGTGTTGATGCATATTGCGCGTGATAAACAGAAATGCTTCACTGTGCGGAGTCCAGCCATGAATTATCTGCGGTTGATGTCAGCACAAACAAACAGGCTTTAATCGGCAAACAATTGCGTGGCCATTATCACTGCCTAGCAGAGCGCTCACATCCGCTACCACTGTCCCTGTACCACACATGTTCACTCATTACCCATCTGCTACACACGCACATACATGCACAACGGCTTTTGCTGGTTATTTTGATTTTAAAACACAAAATTGTATTGTTTTTTATTTTATTTATTTATTTGTTTATTTTTTACATCATTAGCAACTATAGTTTTTTTCTCTTTTTCTTTTCTTTTCCCTTTTGGTCTCATTCTTGTTCAATTTCTGTCCACTTCTTTCATCTATTTGCAATCAGCCTCCTCCTTTTGTCTCCTCAATCTGTCATCTGACCCCTCTTACCCCTTTCTGCCAACATAATAGAGTGGCTTTACAGACTTTTTCCTCTCCCACTCAGTCTCTTCTTTGTTTCTATCTCTTCTGCTGAAGGACTCTGATCTTGTAGTAACAGCTTGTTTGTTGTGATCCAGGATGTGACGGGAAGACACAATCTTTTTTTTACAACTCCTGGGTGTCCATAATAACAGATGTCCGCCTCCACTCGCTTGTACACCCATGAACCAGCATCCACTACCCTCTGTGTGATGCAAGACTTCAGCCACACACTACCTGACCTTAACTTATAAAACATTCATGTCTCCTCCTATGCTCAGCAGCCCGTGTATTAGTTTCACCTACTTACTACCAGATAGAACTTTCTGTTGCCTTCAGGCCTTTCTGGACTCTTTGAGATTCAACAGTGTCCAGAAAATATTGTCTGACACCTGTGTCTTATTTGGACATTTTTCTTTGTTCAGACATTTTTACCTCTGCAAAGACAATTATGCGGCCATGCACACCTGTCTTTTAGAGGGATTACACAAGAATTACTGCATCAATTCATGAAACTTAGAGGAATTCTAGGGCGTGAGTCAAGGACGATCTACTTAAATTTTGGAACCTTTCTTGTTGAACACTGGAGAACCCCAGGCTAGACTTCCACCACATTCACAGTAATGTAGATATTTTATAAAATGCATATATTATACTCTACATGTGAGCCGCTTTTCCACATGTAAATAGATTTCAATCCTTTCCCATGTGAACATTTTTAAAAACTGGTTTGTGTAGCCTTGTCAAAAGCAAAAGTATACAGATTGGAAAACAATATCACTATATCTCCATTTTGTGCGTGTCTGGTATTGCTTTGTGTGATGAACCTGTACCTGAAACATCAAACCCAGGTGTATAAAGCGATGTATGACCTGCAGGAGAGCTCAGTCAGCACAGATACCTTTAACCCATAAAAACCCAAATGTACACAAAACCATTCACTGATCTAAAATGTTTAATAGCTGTTGATCCACTAATCCCAAGTAATACATGTAAATAATTCAACATGATATCATGAATTGTATACATATATATGTCACTTTTAATTGACATATTATCTGTATGCATTTGAAGCTTTTCACATGTATATTTATGTCAGTATTAGCCCCTGTTCAACCTGAATTGATGTGTTAAATGCACTAAGGGTTATGGCTAGGGTTAGGGTTTGCAATTACATTTATATGAACGGGAGATCTTGGTATATATTTGACACATGATCAAATGGTGTTGAATAACACACAAAAGTTTGAAAATGTCTACGTATAGCATGCCATAAGAACTGGTGTGACGTACAACGCCATTTCATGAGATCAGCCTCAAATAATTGATGTAAAATGCAGATGGTCGTTTTTTCATGGTTGTCACATATGACCCATTTAGATGTTCAGAGTAGTAAACGTGGAAACTGTCATCTTCTACAACACTGATTCGCCAGTAAAACCCATGGAGTTGGATCGATAACAGTTTGTTGGAGACAGTTATTTTATATTAAGTTAATGAATCATTTTGCAGAAAAACGTGTTTTTCTTCTGATTTCTGTGTTTTGGGTTTAATAACCTTCAACTTTAACATGAGCTTTTCTCTACATATATGGAATCACTACATGGAATATAGGAAAATACCAGATTTTTGCCCATAAATGCAAAACAGAGCATAACATTAGAGGAAATGGTAATAAATTGCTTAAGAAAGGTTAAAAATAGAGAAAAATCCATTTGTGAACTCCAACAAAAGCAGCGCTAGTTCTTTATGTTTTAAGAGACAGAGTGGACTGACGTCATGGTGAAATGCATTATTGTAGAGAATACACTTTGACAACCCTAACCGATATTCAAGATAAAATAAATTGATAACGGCAGATAAAAGCCTGTGTCTCCTACATACAGTATTGTCTATACTAGATATTTTAAAAATTGAAGGTCATGTAGATATTTTTTTTAATGGAGGAGGAAAACCTCTACCTACCTACCTGTTAGTGCGGACGGGCATTGGAGCTTCAAACCATCAGGCACTAACTGATGAATTAAGGCCTTTGTTACCATAGTAACTGTTACAGTAATGCCAGTATCAGACTACAGCACTTTATGGCCCATTTCCTGCAGGTTCACCTCTTCTGACAAGGAGATGACAAATCTGGGGTCTCACAGAGTCGATCCTGATATTTGACCCACATTACATATTTGGTAACATGACAGGATTATTGCTGGTGGACTCATCAGGCCCCTTCTGATTGACAAATTGACAAATATGTTGGATATTTAGGGGTTAAAATCTGGATGATTACATGATTCCTTTCCCATTTGGACCACAATATGCACTTCAGACTTTTTTTTGATAGATTTTTTTTTTTTACTTTTTCTCAACCCTGACCCACTGCAACAGCATTCTGTTTGTGATCCAGGACTTATTGATTTACAAGTTCAGGATTGTGCATCCCCATGAGTTCACATGAAGTGGTGCAGTGCGTCGTTGGCCACAAACAGTCTTTATGTCCTGTAGTTTGAGATTATTTTGCAATCATGCAGTGTGTCCATGTTTAACCCTAAAACTTAAAACGTATCATAGTTGATACATGAGTTTTGACACCTTCTACATGATCAGTGTGATTCTTTTTCTCTTGAAAAACCTGATGTATACAATGAGATACATGCAATACATGGATAATCCACCAGGGGGAGGAATTAATTCACCAGAGGCCTTTGCAGTGACACTACAAGATTGACATTAATGAGGAAGATGGAAGAACTTTGCCCATTTAGAAAAGGAATTAACAATTCGTTAGACATGTTTGTGTTATATTGTGTTTTTGTTTGTTCAAAAATAATAACAATTGAACATTGAGACCCAATGTATCAAATATGATACAGAACTAAAACTCATAAATGGAAATTGATGTTTGAAAAAATGCTTTTTTGGTTGTTCAGAAAGACCAATAAAGGCCCCGGTTTCAAAGAACTGGCATTTCCTATCAATGATTTAATGGTTCAGGCTTTACAGGGTTAATGTTAGAGAGAAGAAACTGCAAAGATACGTGATTGAAACTGATTTGAAAGTCATTTGGCTATTTACGTCTTCTGCCGTCTGAGCATGGCATGCTTGTTGATATTGTGGAATGTAGAAAAGAGTGGACTATTGACCTTGGGAGATTTCTGCTCTCTGAGTGCACTTGTAGTTGTCAAAGAAGTGGATTTAACGGCTGCTGTCTTTGTTTCTTGTTACTCTCAGGAGGCTAAAGACACAGTGGTGTGTGAAAATCTGTAGTGGCTGGCGCTTTCTGAGCTGTAATATTTGCTTGAGCGTACATGACTGAGGTGACTGTGAGGAGTGGTGGAGTCAGGAATAACATGGGCTGGCATCTGATATTTTACTGAGGCTCTTGCACTTGATCCCTGAATAAGTAAGTACTCTAAGACTAAAAAAAAAACAAACACATGATCAATTCTGGATCCCAGCAGAATCTATGTGGGTGTCCTGAGTGGAAGTTTGGAGTGATGAAAGGATTGAATGAAAACTTGAAGGAATCAAAAGATTAAGAGAGGCTGTTGTTGGCTCAAAAAGGTACACAGATTGAAAGGCGTGTGATCAATACAACCTTATCGCGGTGTTAAATCCTCTCGTATCCTGGCAGGACTGCTCTGTACTTGGCTTCTTTTATCTCCGATTCCATCCTGCTCTCATTTTCAACTTGATCTGCTTTACTCGTTTTAAGCGCTTGGCCACATGGTCTGGAATTGTTTTTCTTTATTGAGAGGATAAACCAAGAGTGGAAACAGATGCGATGGGCTCCGGGGAGATTTGATGTGAGCCTAGTAAGGATAATTTTCAATTTAAGCGTTTAGGTAGGGTTTTACCACTACACCATCCTTTAGCGTTATGAATCTCTGTCTTTTATGCTCTCTTTCTGCACAGGTGTCTCTAAGAGTGCATGCATATGAGAGTTTAACATCTTATCCCTCATGAACTCCTCAAAAACAAAACACTACGTGAACTTGTGAACCACTTTTCCCTCTTTGCACTCCACTCCACGCATCTACTCTATGTTAAGTGCCTGAGCCTGGAGTATCATCTGTAAATGGCTCATCGAAGTTGTCCCATTTCACCTGGAGTATTCCCAGCAGGGCGGATTTAAAGAAAACAGCGCAGGACAGGATGTGCAAGAAATAGCATGCTTGGTGAACCAAAAGCAATGAGAAAAATCCCTCAGGGGAAGTGACATTCTTTAACATAACCTACTGTAAAAACTCAACATGTAATGCTCTCTCTTTCCCTGCCTCGCTCCATCTATTCATTCCACAGCCTCTTTTTCTTTCACCTTCTCATTTGTTGGACTGCTTTATCATTCCGCTTCCCTCCCAGCCATCCATTGTGTTGATTGTTTGCAGGCATTTTTTGTCAAAGTGGAGAGATTATTTTTCTCTCCGTGTTGCTGTTGTGTTTTAAGATACCACTGATTCAGTTCGTGTGCCTGTTATTATGTGCTGACAGAGAAACATGAGCAAAACAGCGCATTATTCAAAGCCGAACAACTCTCCTATCATTATGTTTAGATAGCTTATCGTTCTCAGTGCGTGGACAAACTGTAAACACTCATATCAGAAACTGTTAGCCTATACAACAGGCCAAATGTGTCTGCGTCAGTGTCAATATGGTCAGAGGCACAGCTGAACTTTGGGTTACCAACTACGGCAGCTAAAAAGCAGCTCGGCCTTGAAGGCATCAGCTTTGAAATTGAGTTGGAACAGGAGCAACCACAAACTCTGGACATCTTCCCAGGAGCCTCATTAAGGACTAGCATGATGGGCTGGTAGCAGAAGTGGGGCAGAGCTACCATAGTCACAAAACATGCATGGCACGTGAACACATTCTGCCGTTTCTCCCTCACTTGGCCACACACATTGGAAAATTCTGTAGCGTGGGGTGAGAAATGTGCTGAGTGCACCCAGAGTCATACAGGCATCAGAAGTGTCAAGTTTAGACAGATGGAATGAAAATATTCGACAGAGTAACTAATTGAAATCTCGTGGTTTTTTTTGTAAGTTTATAGGTAATTCATTTGATGTATTTTTTGGGAATATTGATCAGTGTGTGTATATTTGTGTGTGTGTGTGTGTGCGTGTGTGTCGGGTCATTAGCGACAACAGCTTTGGCTTGCTGTGACTTTTAGAGCGTCTCCAGAGTTGATCTCACACAAAGTGTCATTAAGCCACTTGTCTTTTCGCGCAGATGCTGAGTGCGAGTGTGTATGTGTTAATGTGCACATCCTCAGTGTATATGTCTTATGACACCCTACATTTAACTCTTGTACAGCTCACTGACAGAGCTCCATATGGTGCCTTTTGGTTTCTACCTCACACACCCATCACAATTTGCTTTTTTTTTTTTTTTTAACAAGCAGGGCTCCATATTACATCTAAATAGTGCACACACACACACACACACACACACACACACACACACACACACACACAGTTTATTAATGGAACAGTACAAAAACTAAATGTCCCACAGAAGGTAACTATTTCCTCTATGGCCTTAGTGACTCAAAAAGAGACAAATGTGCCCAGCATTTACAAATGCAGATGTTCTAAGACTGAAAAGTACAAAGCAAATCCCTGCCCTCCCATGCTGCGATGTACTACAAAAAATGTTAATAGGCTAATCATGTCTTAGAATATCTGACAAAAACTTCTCTTAGCTCAGCAAACTACAGCATGAGTGTCGTGTACTAACTGTGTCAAAGTAAAATTCAACCCACATAACCGTCTGCTCTGCCTTGACTTTAATCTTCATCATTCTTCACTTTCAGAGCTAAAAGAGCAGAAGTGCTTTGAATGATTTTGGTTTATAGAAAAGGAAATACTTTTCATTTTTAACCATCATTCTACTAAGTCTTGAATATCTATTCATATAATATCTACTTCTACATTATTAGTTGTGTATATATAATTTCACATGTGGTAGATATTTCAAGCAATGATTATTTTATTTCACACACTTTAAATCATCACCAATCTCTTTGCAACTCTTGATCATCTCATTTTCTTAAAGACACTCAGTAAGTGGTAATAATGTTGTTTTTTAACTAATATATGTAACAATACAAGTTAGGAATGTTGACATTTCTACTCATTTATTCGCATAATTAAAGCTACTTTGGCACATAAGTTTTCTAAAATCCCAGCTGAATACGGGCTGTATGTTGAACATCACAGAGCTGACATATGGGCATGGATTCACTGTTAAACAAGTTCCCAATTAACTTAAAAACCTGCAGTTATTTGGTCTCTAGGAGGACGCTGGAGTGTATGTACACAGAAGTAGAGAGAATGTGCAAAACACAAAAAGGCAAGACCGTCTTCAACACTGCCAACCACTGCACCACTGCACCTCATATTGTGTAAGGAGAAAAATATAGGTCATCAACAGAACAGAGGAAATCTGTGTCTGTCTCCTTCACAATGACTGATAGAGCACTCTCTCAATCTATCAAATGGCATAGTTGGAATTTGATGCTTTTGATTGGAGTCCCATAGGACTTCAAGACACTGATATCTTTCTCTAACTGAAAAAGAGAAAGAAAGCAATTAAGCGATTAGGAGGGAATTTAATTAATTAATTTATTTTTTTGCTTACTTTTGAACATTTCAGCTACAAATAATGCTGATATCCAATTCATGAGCTGATGGAAACCATGTGAGAATAATCAATATCATTCATATTCATATTCATATTATGCTCTTTCATGTTCTGTGTAGGTGTTCAGCCAGGTTATTTAGGGTTATTTATAGGTTATTGTATTTGTGTGAATGAGGTTAATGTGTGTGTATGGTGATGTTCATTGGCCTTTTTTTACATTTTTATTTTCCTTATTACACACCATGTGTTAAAGCTGTAGGCCAAAGAATGATTAAATAGGAATGTTATCAACCCAATACCAAGTAAATACAAGGCTAGTATCACTGATACCGGTACTTTTTACTTGAAATGTCATGATCATTGAAAATTTTTTTATGATTTTGCCTTTAGTTGGTTGATTATGACAAATACTTTAGGCAAATAAACATTTTTTTTAATTAACTATAATATAAAGCATTACTTCATTACACACATCACATGTAGCAGTCTTCCTGTCAGCTGCAGTGAATAAGCTCCACACAGTACTTCGCTTTCTTCCCGTCATCACAAGCTGCTCTCAGTCAGTGCTCTGATCCTCCATTCTGTGGTAAAGCAGGGGTGAAGGACAAAGTGTGCCAGCGAGCAGCAGAGGTGCGCTGTTTGCACGGACAGACATAGAGAAGCTGTGCTCGCATGAATTTTGTGAATGAAATTTGTGAAATTTGCTGGACGTATAGAAGAGAAATTACAACAAAAGTGTCAATCTCATCATGCTAGTATTCACCAGATACCAATAATCACCTTGGTATTGATACAATCAATATTTAGATCAAGACACCCAGCACTAATGTTAGGTTAAACTTTGCATTTGTCAAAATAATAGCATTACCTGTGTTCCTCAACTGTCAGTGAGTGAACTTCTTGCCATGCCTCCCAGCGATGGTATAATATTAGTAACTTCAACGGTGCCTGTTTGTTAAATTAAACTTAAACCCCAGCTAATCCCATCTGACACCAGGCGAAGGCATGGTACTTTGTGGACAGGTCACCAGTTCATCATAAGGCTGACAGATGCAGACAGACAAGCATTCACTGTCACATTCACACTGAGGGACAATTTAGAGGCATTCATTAACCTGTCTATATTTAGACTGTGGCAGCGAGTACAGAAGACACCCCACATGGACGTGGGCAGAACATGCAAAATCCACCTAAAAAGGTCCAAAACAGTCAACTCTGGATTCAAACATGGAATAAAATATTCATAATTAGGTTTTGATTAGTGTATAATCTGTGTTGTTAGTACATCATCTAAAAATGGCTCTCGCCTGGAGTGTGATGGTGTTCATGAAGTCCACTATACTTCAACAGCCGCTCCCGGTGGAATCTGTCTTCATCTTTTTTGTGCTTTATGGAGGGTGGCACCCAGCATTAAGGTCAGACTGTGGATCAAAGTTAATATACCCTTGACTAAACTGTCCAGAACTGCAAAATAAACCCCCGCCAGTGAACCAAATTCTATTTTCTTTGCTGCCGTCGTAGATAATGATGAGGAAACTCAGTTGGATGTAATCTGCATCTTCACCACTAGATGTCTCTAAATATTACACTGACCTTTAAATTTAAACAATTAAATTAAACATTAAAACATATAGCCTGGGTGCCAAAACCAGCCCATCTAAGGGTCTAATCTGGCTTCTGTAATGATGAATGCTCAAATTAACTGAAGATATTAAGTCAAGAGTGTCAAAATCATATCCAATTTTAAGTGGATCAGACCAGTAACATATTATCATATATTATCATAATAACCTATAAATAATAACAATCCATTTTTTTCTCTTTGTTTCAGAGTAAAAAGGTTAAATTGCATAAAATGTTTAAATTGACAAACTATTTTTTCATAAGAAATAAGAATAGCCTGGACAAACATGAACAACCTGTAGAAGTAAATGTAATTTTTAATAATATTCTGCTTGTCACTAGATATTTTGTGTATGTTGTGGTATAATTATGTGGTATAATATTGTCAAAATTGCACTCATTGAAATACTCATTCGTCTTCCTCTTGCTATAGCACTTGCTAAAAACTACATGCAATTAAATGACTGTTATAAGGTCATAAACTCACAAAACTCATTCATATTCAGTATTTCCAGCTTCAAAATGCCTATAAAATCTCTCTGAATCACTTTATAGTTTTATAAAACCTAACACATTTCTCGACTTCACTGAGACACGGAATCGGTCCTATATTCAATGTCTGCAGAAATGACCAAAAACAGTCACTTGCCCGATACAGACACTTTTGACCCATTTGTCTTATTGACATTTTTAAGGAAACTATGTAGATGCAAACACTTCCATTGATGAAATATAACTTCCACTGTCATTATTTTACTGGTCCGGCCCATTTGAGGTCATTTTGGGCTGAATGTGACCCCTGAACTAAAATGAACTCAACACCCCTGATTTACAACTTCTATGCATTTAATTACCTTCTTTTGCTATATGGCAGATGTAATAAAGATATATAAAATAAACTAAAAACAGTACCGTAAACTGTTGCTAAATAGTTCAATCAAAGCCTAAACTACACAGTGTTGTGTTTATCTCATCTATAAATAGTTGCAGCCTGCTCCAGATACAAACAGATGACTGCTGTGAATCTTTGACTCAAACATCTGCTCCTTTCAGAAATAGCAGTTACATGGTATTTTATCTCTCAAAGCTGCTCATATAGCTGCCAGTTAGATGGCAATCAAGAACTTAGTACCCGTATACATGCGCACAGTGTGTATGGATTATGCAAATACATGTTCACAACAGTTATTTCTGGCATACAAAGACAGTTTGTCAGTTTCCCTCAGGTAAACGCCTACCTTCAATAACACACGGTAATTGTCAGGGAATAAGCCCAGATGGTGTTGTGGGAGTGTCTGCGATTTTCCCCTTCCTACTAAAAAAAATCTAAAGTTTTACATGATACTGAGGTGAAACAGCTTAAACATGGTGTTATCTTTAGTTTAAGATAAGAGGAAGTGTCCTTGCTTCTTATTTCTGTCCAATCTAATCCATTAAAGATTCAATGTGCAACATCTGCGCATGCCTAAGGTTGGTGTTGGAGCCTGTTGTTCGCTCGGAGCAAGTAATTTGTTGACATTCACTTTCTCTGTTTGTAAGCCCACATCTGTCTCAGTTACCTACGTCCATGATAGCAGATGTTACGCTCATTTCATTGTAAAGTACTTTGGTTGTTGTTTCTCCATGAACATCCTTATGTTTGCTTCTGTCTTCTTCGAGGCCTCTCTTCTGTTTCTCTACAGATGTACAACACTTAGAACACTTAGAAATGGAGTTGAGTAACGTTAAAGACATGAGAGGCTACTTACTGCATCAGTTAGAGCAGTGGTTCCCATCCTTTTTTGGCCCATTTTAATGTCATAATTTTCAAGTGACCTCAGACATTCAAAATAGGCATCTTTTTTTTTTTGTTTTCTAAAATTCATTTACTTTTGATCATGTAATAAATGCTTTACCAACATTAATTTTAGACATATTTAGTCTATATAATGCATATTATTATGGACAGAGGCAGAAAAGCCAGGTTCAGATTAAAGCACAAAGTGAGAATATGTACAGTTCAGCTTATATTTACAAGGATGACAATTAATACTGAACAAACAATAATTAAACTATGAATTATGAAAGAGCTGCAGCATCTGAAACTGACAACAATGAAAATGTGAGATAAACAGAACCACTGTGCTTCAGTTTCAGCTTCAGTTTGTCTTTTATGGATTATTATATGTCTCTTTCAACACAACATAATTTTTTTATTAGTATTTTTTTTTTTTTTTTTTAAATCAATTACGGGAAATTCCAAGCAACCCCATGTGGATTTCTGACCCCAAGTTTGACAAACGCTGAGTTAAATAACCTGTTCTGGCTCAAACATTATTAACCAGTGCAGTACTGACCCATGGAAGGATCAGAATTATTTGTGCAGTTAAATGCAAGTAGTTACTTTTTTGTCCAGGCTGTAACTGCAGTAAGTGTCCTCTAAAGACTGGACAATGCCAGGACTGATCAGGAACATCAGGTTTGTGACAGAATAGTTCAGGGAGAATGAGACATCATTTTCACACATGGTTTATCCTCCATAAAGTTTAGACACTAATTTGGGTTGTGATGAAGACTGGATGCAGCAGTTGGTTTCTACATAATCAATAATCAAAAATTAATGCAACTATGAAGGGGAAAAATATTCTGAACCTTATTGGTGGTGCAGTCAAATAGTGTACATGTGACTTACTTTTTGGCTGGGCAGATATGGTAAAGGGAGTTCAATCTAAACTACACTGACAGAGACTTGGATCTAACTTAGTTGTGTATGAGCTCAATAGTGCGATGGGTGTTATACATACAGATTGACGTCAGGATGTGCTAATGTGTGTATAGCTGAATATGTTTCTGATGATACATGTGGTGTGTACAGCTTAAGATGGGTCTGTTTTGTCTTAAATGATGTGAGATAACTGGTCTGAATTCTGATGCAATAATATGCAACATATTGTATATCGTGTAAATAATACAAAACAAATCCGCTGTAATCCAACCCATTGTTGTCCTTGTTTCTTTATATTGGTTCTATGTTTAAGTGTGTTTGGGTTTGGCCAATAAAGCTGATTCTAATATGTGCATGGTGTTGAAATATCTGGATATTATATATACTTTTATGGTTGTACTTTATGGAGCATCTATTGGCTAAAATCTGTTAACATTTATTTGAAAACGTATGTTCATTAATGCTCATTGTTCAGTTCAAACAAATAACGTGAAATGAATCCTGAAAACACTACTATCTGTTCAAGCAGTATTTATTATACTGTATAATTGCATGGCCTGAATATTAAATATCTTGGAGTTGCTGCAGAACTCTGCCAATAATTGAGTGAATCACACGAAGTTGTCAAATATAGGCCTTTTGTTTCTAATTTTAAATTATTTGTATTAGAATGGAATACAATACTGAGGACAATCTTATTAAGGCTAACTCTTTTTTCTTTGGTTCCAAAAGTGGTCACATAAATGAAGTTAAACTAGTGTATGATAATAAAATCAATGTCAGATTCCTTCCACCGTACAAAGACATGCAATAATATAAGCTGACAGGTTAATCTAAATTGTCCACAGGTGTGAATGTGAGAGTGATTGGTTGTATGTCTCTATATGTCAGCTCTGCAATGAATTGGTGACACATCCAGGATGT
>JAPSES010099022.1:0-19877 GCA_029822895.1 Maxillicosta whitleyi | reverse complement strand
GTGTTAATAATTTCACACATAAGTCGCTCCAGAGTATAAGCCGCACCCCCGGACAAACTATGAAAAAAACTGATAATTATAGTCCGGAAAATACGGTAAGTATATTATATTCTAACATTTCCTGCAGAACATTCAGACTTTTTTAAGGTTTATTGTGTCATTAGAGGCAAATTAAACAACTAAACTCTCAGTACAAATTAGAGGAAATCATCTTTAACAGGTAAAATATGCGTGAAAACCCTTGAAGAGCAACAGAGGAGGGATTCACGGAAAAGGAGAAAAGACAAAAATAAATTATAGTTGTTTTGTTTGTTTTGTAGTTGTTTTGCCTTATTGTCAGCAAGTTTATCTGGCTTCTCTTTTTGCAAATTTTGTCGCTCCAGAGTATAAGCCGCACCCCCAGACAAACCATGTAAAAAAAACTGAGATTTATAATCCGGAAAAAACGGTAACCACTGACTTTAAGACTAAAAAAAAAAAATGTAAAAAAGAAACACTTTTTCGGACACGTTATTCCTCAAACGCACTCACAGCTGAACCAACAACACACACTGCTCTGTTGAAACGTTGTGAATAAATGGGTTTGTCTGGGACACACCTGGAGCACAGGTGTGAGGACTCTTTACCTAAAACTAGTGGGATACTGCAAAAAAAAACAAAAAAAAACAATACATACTGATCATTTATGAACCACTGTGACAGTAATAGTGTTTGTTTTATGCAGAGATTTATCGAACGGCGTGCGTTTGGTGAATCCGTCTTCGCTCTTTCGCCGTCTGTTGTATTTTTTCTGTCATTTCAAGCTCAAAATGGAACAGAAAAACACGGTGGAATCTATGGATGTCATCCCCAAATAGAGCAAGCAGATCCAGATAAAACCAGGGTACATTTATGTGGGACAGGATGGAGATTTCACTGCTACGTCTTTCATTTATCCATGAAAATAAAAGTTAAAAAAAATAAAAATGTGTCCACGCATCATTCCGATCATCCATTAAAGTTTCGAAAATAAAACTGGAAAAAAAAAAAGGTCAATAGAACATTTTATTTCCTCAGATCTATTTCACAATACTTGGCATTTTCTTTTTCCTGCTGCTGAAAATAAAAAAAAAAAGTAGAAGAAAGTTCAACGAGAGCTCAGACTTTTATTGTGTAAGTGAATTAAAACTACAATAATGGAAAAAAATATTATTCCATCCATGTTTTCTTCAGGTTCTTGTTCATTTTACCGCCTGTTACAACTAAAGATCCATTTGTTTAGACAAATATAATAAAAAAAAAATTTAATCTGATAATAGTTTAATTTAACACCTGACACCTAGCTCAGACTTTTATTGTGAAAGTGAATTAAAACTACAATAACGGAAAAAATTATTAGACCACCCCTTGTTTTCTTCAGTTTCTTGTTCATTTCACCACCTGTTACAACTAAAGCTCCATTTGTTTGGACAAATATAATAATAACAACAAAAATATCTGATAATAGTTTAATTTAACAGCTGACATCTAGTTCAGACTCTTATTGTGAAAGTGAATTAAAACTACACTTAGGGAAAAGATTATTATTTCATCCTTGTTTTCTTCAGTTTCTAGTTCATTTTACCGCCTGTTACAACTAAAAGTCCATTTGTTTGGACAAATATAATAATAACAACAAAAAAATATCCTATAATAGTTTAATTTCAGAGCTGATATCTACACATTTAACATGTTTTTCTTGATAAAAACCACAATCACTTCAGTTCTTCCATCAATATCAATGAAAAAACAGTGTTTTTATTCATTCCATGTTTTCTTTTCTGTCTGTTTTAGTCACATGACACACACAGGAGTTAGGACTGGATTACAGAACCACTGTTTTTGATGATTTTTGATGGTCTAATATTTTTTTCTGTGACTGTATGTGTAATAAATGAACAAAAAAAAAGAAGCTGAGCACCTTTCTCATCCTTAAATCAGAGCAGATGTTTAAGAGAACACGTTTAGTTCCATTACTTTATCTGTTATGGTTAAACCAACATTCATAGAAGCAAACGCACATTAACTCACTTTTTCCAAAAACTCAGTCATACATGCGACACCTTTGGGTGCAGCTTCAGACCTCGTACTGCCTTAAATCTGAACACAAGACAAATATGAGTTCAGTTCCACATTCAGACAAATTTCATGCACATTCAACTAAGTTTGATCTGAAGTGGGCGGAGCCAGTGAAATAATAACATAATAATACATAAATAATGTCAACTCCAAACTTTTATTTATGTTTTAGAGCAATAAAACATGAACAAACTGTGAAAATAAGTGCAATTTTAACAATATTATGTCTCAGTTTATCATTTACACATGTACTTTAGAATTTACAGACACAGTGGATCTACAAATACATTTAGTAACAGGAAGAATATGGTTAAATTGCATTGGTTATTCACATTTTTTGTGAAATTATACTTTATTTTAATGCAACTACGTGAAAATATTTACATTTACAAAGAGAAAAATTTGGAGTTGTGAGTATTTGTAGGTTATTATAATTGTATTTTACTGTCTGAATGTGGAACCTAAACTAAAATAATCTATAATAATCTATTTTTGCTTTTCACAAATTTATCCCCAGGGCCAAACTGGACCCTTTAGCGGGCCAGATTTGGGTCCCGGGCCGCATGTTTGACACCTGTGCTTTAACCCCTTCATCTGATAAAACCTGATGTTTCACAGTCTGACACTAAAGTCATTATTTTACATATAATGGTTCTTTTTTTGTTGTTACTCATGTTAAAATCCTCTGGAAGTCATCTGCAGGTTCATCTGAAAATAAAATCAAGCTCTAGTCTGACATTTTCTGGTCTTTTTTTTTTGTTTTGTGTTGTTTTTTGTATGAATCAAAAAAAACAAAACGACTGAAATCTGAAATAAAACACTCACCTCAGGCTTATTTTCCTACATTTACTGCTGATTTTTGAAAATCCAAGCATGTTTTTTCCATTTTCCAACACAAACTTATAAAATCGCTCTGGTTTATTTGTTTTCTTTTCAGTAAATCATCCATGTCCAACCATCTAATCCTGGCTATTACTTAAAAGGAGGAGGAAAAAAAAGTGATTTGTTGGTTATTTCTATAATGTCGACGTACTTCTTCCTTTTTGGAACCAGTTCATCTTTTTTATGTTTGCTCATCAGACTTGTTACTGCTGAATTTCTCCACTGTCATTAGACTAGTAAACCCTTATTACACTTAGAACTATTCTAAAAATTGTCAATTAATAAAAATAAACTGAGTATCTCCAAACAATAAAGTCCTTTTGATCCTAATCTCCCCCTTTTTCTGTGTCACAGGAAACAAAAAAAAACAAAAAACGACAATATTATAAACGTTTGACAACACGCGTTCCATTTTCAATGTGATTTTTCCACATGTGCAACTTATTTTTAGAAAAAATAAAGATTAAAATCACAGGCTTTAATGCATTAAATCACTGCGGATTATTAGTTTTCCTTTCTTCTCACCAAACACACCTGCAACCATTAAATCCTCCTGCTTTTAGCGTCTGTTTACCCAAAATGTAATCTGCGTCCTGCAAAGTTCTAACCCTCCCACAGGAGAAATCTGGAGTAAAACTCTGCAAAACCGCTCCATTTGTCAAGTCACTGACTGCTGAAACAGCTAATTACCTCTGAGAACTTTACGGTGGATTTGTGGATTTTGTTCTCCTAAATGTACAGGGATGGGATTTTTAACATCAGGGGGAAGAAGAACAAGTTAATGTGGGGGGGGGGGAAATCAAACTATAGTAACGCAAAACAAACTTAGACAGAAAAGAGGTGGTTTAAGTTCTAACAAAAGGATCATTTCATACTTTTAAAGGTTTATAAAACAGGTAATAATGAATATACAAGGGTGAGTTTACTGTATTTTCTATCAAAATGAACAAAAATGATGAACAGACGCATCACAACTTGATGATCTGTTAAAAGCAATCTACGAAATCGACGTAAATGGAGAAACTTTCCTTTTCAACCAAAGTAAAACAGGATAAATTTATGGAAATGTGGCTGAAACAGACTGTAAATATCATCCTAATGAGGCCAGATTTAACTTAGTTAGAATTGAACTGGTTGAATGTACTGGAGCTGGAAAAAAATAATGAAAATAAGGGGAATATCTTTTTTTATTCTATAGTATGTTTAACAAAATATAACAAAAAAAAAAAGAACAGAACTTATTACTTACAGTGTTAAATTTTACAGTTAACATTGTTGATTTTTCAGACAAAATATACAAATGTGCTTAGTTGTCTGCTGTAAATGATGTTTTCCGAATGAAAATAATAATAATAATGATAATAAAAATGATAATTTCTTCGTCCTATAGACAGAAACCTTCCGATTAACCTCATGACTTCCACTGAAATGACGTTTGCCGTCCAACACGACCCACAGGGACGATTATAGCGACTGAAGGCATCGCAGCAGCTGATTCACTCCTTAAACATGTGCAAACTTCCTCCTGCAGTGACATTCAGTTCCATGCACACACACATTCAGCTCCTGTGCGTTTCACTTGTGAACTGTAAAGCATCAAATATCACATGTTAAGGCGTGTTTTCTGACAGACGCCGCCTGTAGAAAAGCTTCACAGAGCATGAGTTTAACTAAATACGACTGAAAATGGCTGCTTCACAGTTAAACTAAGTGCAAATGTGCAGGTTTTTTTAAGGTTTTATATGTGGGTTCAAGTATTTTCTGATAAGTCTGGGTGCGGGGGTTCCTTCACTGCACTTTTCAGCAGGACCTTTTAATTCTGCAGAACTTTGAACAATAATTATCACCATAACTGTACGTAAAACGCCTTCAAATCTGCTCTTAAAATGCACGTCTGCTGCAGGGTATGTCCCATCTCCATGCTCATTTTATCGTTTTTTACGTCCCCTTTTAATTTTCTAAGCTTTTGCCTTTTGTTTTTAATATTGTTTATTTTCTCAGTCTGCATAAGCAGTGTTCTTATAAGTGAAGATTTTAAAAAAATAAAGAAATAAAGAACAAACCTGCTGATAAACTGCAGTTCTGAGGAAAAATTAGACGTCAGTTAAGTTTAAATGAAGCTCAAAATGTATAAATGTAGGAAAAACCTTAGAGAATGTTATATATGGAATATATAGAATGTTTTATATACAGCTGAATGCTCCAATTACATCTAAACCGGGGTGGGGGGATGGGGGGGTCAAACTCATGTTGGTTCAGGGGCCACATTCAGCCCAATACGACCTGAAGTGGGCCGGATCATTAAAATAATAACAATATAATATAGAAATTATATCAATTATATGTGTAATTTCTATGTTTTAGTGTGAAAAAAAGTTAAACTGTATTATTAAAATGTTTACATCTACAAACTATCCTTTAAAAACATGAGAAAAGCATGAATAAAAAGAAATTTATTAAGAAAAAAAGTGCAATTTTTATAATTTATTCCATTATTTGTCCTCAGTTCCTCATTTTCACATGTTCATTATAACGTACAGATCACAGTGGATCTACAAATAAACTAAATATTTAATAACAGGTAGAATATTGATATAATTACACTTAATTCTGTTGACATTTCTGGTTCATATTTGTTCAGGTTCAGAGTTTTTGTAAAAGGTTAGTCTGTAAATGTAAACATTTTTGTTTCATTTAACTTTTTTACACTAATTATATAGGTTAATATCATAGTGTTTTATCAGTCTGACCTAAAATTATTTGAACATTTTTAATTGTTATTATCTTCAGTGTAATTTTTGTATTTCACTCATTCATCCTGCAGGGCCAGATCAGACCATTTGGCGGCCCGCTTTTGGCGCCTGGGCCGCATGTTTGACACCCCTGAATTAAATGCTGCTCTTATTTACGTTTTCACCGCAGAAAATAAAGTATCGTTTAATCGTACGTGCGTCTATTCCAACATAATATGATAATGTGAAGTGGATATTAATTAATTTCGACAAACGTTCACTCCTCTGTCATTTGCAGACGACACACCGCTGTGAACCAGGTCACAGCGGTGTGTCGTTAAAAAAAAAAAAAAAGTTTTGGAAACAATGATTTAATGCATCAATTCTTTATGAAGACACTTTTACAGTAATGATGAACACTATGTTTCCTGTGCAGGTATGGGTCGGTTCTATCGATCACTGGTTCTTTTGTCTCCGATTTAACCTTTTAATACCTACAACTGGTTTTTTTTAACCTTTCACGAGTGATTTATCATCATTTATTACAATAATGTCTTATATATTCTGTGTTTTTCAGTGGAAATAAAAGGTAGTTTCTTATATTTAATTCACAGATCACATCAAAAACATAGAAAACTGAAATAAAAACGGACTTTTTTCAGCTAAATCTGTCCTTAACTGAACAAAAACCCAGTGTGTCCATCCACTGTCATCTGTCAAAGTCTATTTTTAGAATCAATTTTGTTCAATTTATGCTTTATTTTGTTAGTTAGTTGTTCATTTGATTAATCCCTTTGGTTGTTTTTGTTCGTCTTGTTTATTCTATTTTTTTTTTTTACTTTGTTTCAGCTTATTTTTCCATGTTATTGATGATTGTGTGATGTTTTTATTCATTTTGTTCCTTTTATTCAACATTTGATAAATATAAAACTGTCATTGATCCAACTCCATGGGTTTTACTGGTGAATCAATGTTGTAGAAGATTATTATTATTATTATTTTTATACACTTGTAATGATTTTATTGGTTAATTTGCCTGTTTTTGGTCATTTTGTTGCTTAATTTCTTTTTTTATTTCATTTTAGTTATGATTTTGCTGATTTTTTTCCCCCAACATGATTCATTATTTTGTACATTTTACTTATTTTTGATCCTAAACCCAGTGTGTCCATCCACTGTCATCTGTCAAAGTCTATTTTTAGAATCAATTTTGTTCAATTTATGGTTTATTTGGTTCATGTGTCTTGTTATTTTTCCATACTTGTTCATTTGATTAATCCCTTTGGCTCTTTTTGTTCGTCTTGTTGTTTATTCTATTGTTTGTTTTGTTTTTTTTAACTATGTTTCAGCTTATTTTTTCATGTTATTGAGGATTTTGTGACGTTTTTATTCATTTAGTTCCTTTTATTCAACATTTGATAAATATAAAACTGTCATTGATCCAACTCCATGGGTTTATTATTATTATTTTGATACATTTTTGCTCTTTTTATTGGTTAAATTGTCTCTTTTTGGTCATTTTGTTGCTTAATTTCTTTCTTTTTTTTTAACTTCATTTCAGTTATGATTTTGCTGATTTTTTTCCCCCCGCGATTCATTATTTTGTAAATTTTCCTTTTTTTTTTTTTTATCCTAAACCCTGTGTTTCTATCCACTGGTACTGATCCAACTCCATGGGTTTTACTGGTGAATCAATGTCATAGATGATGGCAGTGTTTCCATGGTAACTACAGAAGCCTCTGAACATCCAAATATGGTCATATCAGATGACCAGGAAAAGGTGAAAAACTGTATTTTACACCAGTTATTGACATGTATTGACAGGATTAAATGATCAACAGGTGGACGCTTTGGGTCGCTGGTGACTTTCTGGGTTAAAAAAAAAAAGTTTTTTAATAATACAACAACGCGTCCAGTTTATCGTCTGTTCTATGAAGGGATTCCTCCTCTGTGGCTCGTCTTAAACCTTCTTCTGGGAGTGTTTCTTTTTTTCGGTCGGAGGACAAAGTGTGTTGTTCGTCGCAGACTGTGAAACCTCCTGAGGTCAGTTTGTGATATCGGGCTTTAAATATAGGAGGCGCTGACGTGAACAGATTCTGGCGCTTCGGTCTATCTATGAACGCGCTTGAACCTGTGAATACGACCACGGAAAACCCCCGTGAGCTCATTTCCATCCCGCATTACTTCCTTAAATCATCACATGTGCATAAAGTGCATTAATCGTACATTTATCATCAAGTGTTGCAGCATTTTTTTCTCCGTTTACACACCTGATGCCATTTCAAAACTAAAATTTCCCTCATTTATAGATTTACTGGCTATTTATTACAGCGCAATATTGCTATATTTGACCTTTTTCTGTCATTTTTTGTCTCTATTGTTGTTTTTTTTAACCATGCACTTGCTCCTTCCGTGCGTCAACCTGTTCTCGAACCTCCATAAAGTCTGTTTTTATCTGCGGCCTCTGTGATTTTTTTTTACATCTGACAAACATAAACCTACAGATGTAAACGAGCGTCTTTGCGCCTCAGTCGCGTTTGCTTTGCTTTTAAGAAAGTTTGGATGAAAAAAAATTGAGAATAATCAAACATAGCGGTCGATAAAGGTTGTTTTTAACGCATCGGATTGACGTGAACGCAAATGAACGGTCCGAGATACGGGTATAATCTCATCCGAAGCTCTCGTGAGACGAATAACCTCAAGGAACAGAAGGGACTCTACATCCAGGTTTTCTAGAAAATCCTGCAAACACGTTTCCACTGTGAAATAAAACCCAAAAAAAAAAAAAAAAAACCACCAGAATCAGCAGCAGAGACTCAAATCCAAACCGTCTGTGGATGTAAAGTGACAGCAAACGCAAAGTCAAACAGGTTTTTTGGCGTCACGGGGGGATTCAACCCGACGCCTTCATGTGAAACACACACACACACACACACAAGCATCTGAAACTTTTATCGTTTAAGCGTCTGCGGATAAATAATCCAACTCCTCCTCTGAAAAATCAAACCAGCGGCCGACAAAAAGCCTTTCCCCTGCTTAAGTGCACATTTACAGCCTTAAATCATTAACATTAAACACAACCTTTAAAGCCCAATGACTCCCAACAAACGTCGATTCCATTCCTCTGCGTGTAAAGTCGTGAATGTGAGCGCGTTTTCTTCTGTTCGGGGTCAAAGTTACTGATTGGGTTTGTACTTTAAAACAACGCCCGTACATCAGACGTTGACATTATTTGCACATTTATGGTTCTTTTGTGGAGTTTTCAGGTGAAATATCAGGCAGATTTTCATGCAAATGCTGTGTTGTACAACAAATGTACCAAAAAATGAATAAAAATCACTCTGAATTATCAGTTTTTGTCTCTTCTAACTGTCCGACACCTCTCGCCGTTATTAAATCGACCTGATTTTACCTAAAAATCACACACTTTACTT
This sequence comes from Maxillicosta whitleyi, assembly GCA_029822895.1. Classification (NCBI taxonomy): domain Eukaryota; kingdom Metazoa; phylum Chordata; class Actinopteri; order Perciformes; family Neosebastidae; genus Maxillicosta; species Maxillicosta whitleyi. The sequence goes on along the minus strand of JAPSES010099022.1, from coordinate 10,732 downwards.
CACTTTTATTGTCTGTTGAGCTTAATTTCAACTTGTGGATCCAACAAATTACACACATTTTAGCTGAAAAGCCGGATTTGCCACATGCGTTAGCTTTTTTTTTTGGAGGAAAACTGAAATATCTGGGGCAAAAAACGGCGTGGTGATGCTCTAAATTTGGTATTTTATCTGTATTTTTGACGACAAGTGTCATTTAAACCTGGTAAATACTTAACAGTGGCTTTTACGAAACGCTTTCCACCTGCAGCTCTATGTTTGAAGCTCCTAATTTGACTAAATCTCCATTTTTTTTTGGTTTTTATTCCACCTTTAATCTCATCCTGATGCTCTTGCTGCTGTTCTTCACCTGAACTTTGCTAAATACGATGATAACACAAGGATCCGCAGCTGTTTATGACCTCATGGATGTCAGGTACGCCTGGGTTTCCTCCAATTCCTCTTTTTTTTTTTTCTGTCAAAAAGCCGATTTGAACCCCCCCAACCCCCCCACGGTGAACGGGCCCGAGACGTTGAGGAGGAGGTTTGACTGTAAACCGAGTGGAGCGGCTGTTTGTGAACGCAGCCCCAGCCTGTCAGCGCTCATATCATGTTTCTGTTCAGCAGATGTGACGCCGCATCCATGCAAAGTGTTCCACGCACAGAACTTCAGCTTTTTAGCGCCGTTTCATCCTCCTCCTCGACGGTTTTAATTTGAGGGGACGGAGGCCGCCGCGTGTTTACAGAAACCCCCAGAAGCTCGTGTCGGTCTCCTCAAACGCACCTCAGCGCAGGTTCGAGCGCTCAAACGTGGCGGGTTTCTTCGCTAAACGCTGACATCCTGCTTCTCCTACAGCTCCATCTGTTTCACTCCAAGTTCCCAACATCTCTTTCGCATCCGTCCGTCCTGCTCAGATGTGCTTTCGGGGAGGTTTCCATTATCCAAATCAAAGGATAAGGGTGTCATATGCTTGTAAATCTGTCTCCTGCATATTTCAGAGATGTGATTTTTCTTTTTTTTTTTTTTCTTTCACAGGCGATATAAATAAAACCCGACTGCACATGCATGATTCAAAGCGGCGTGTTTCCTGTGGCAAACGCACACAGCTCAAAGTTTCATTATTAATCCGTCTGCTTCGCTCAAGAGCCCAGCTTCAGAAACACCACAGGATCAGGAGCATCAAAAAAAAAAAAAAAAAACGACACAAGACGCACAACAACACCCAAAACACACAATTAAGGAAAAAAAAATAAAAATCAGCTTTTTCATCTGAATGCTCTCCAGTTCAGAACGAAGATTTTTTTTTTGCTCCAAATTAAATACATTCTGGGTTAAATGATGTTTACTTGGGTGTTTTCACGTGTTCAGGGTTAAACTGATGGTTTGGCTTCAGACTTCAGAACCTAAATGAGACGTTTAAGGGCAGTTTTCATGTGTAGAAATGAAGGTGAGGGTTAAAGAAGACACTGTTCTGACACAAACTCAATGATTTTAGAACTTCTAGAACATTGCATTTATCTTGTTTTGCTTTATATTTTATTATCCTTTTTTTTTTTTTTTACTTGCACATTTTTGCCTCAAATCACACACTCTTTTATTCCTGTTTCTGTGCATCTCCACATTATAGTGAATTTATTCATGCCATAAAACCGTCCTTTGACTCTGTTTTAAATGTTGGAGACAGACTCACATGTGCTGATCGTAACCTGAGCTGCAAAAATTAACCTGACGTCCAGAAAATACAATATATGCATCATGCAACCTCCTGCACAAATATGTTCCTCAACTGTGCAACTAACAGACTCTTCCACACTCACTAAATGTGTTCAGATTTTCCTGTTTAATTGGAGTTTGGTGTATAAATACTTCAAACAGACTTCTTTAGGAAGAGGCTGGAAAAACTGCTCTGAACATCTGGAGGAAAATGAGCAAATAATCTCAACTAAGAAGCTGCTTTTTTGGCTGGATTTTAAGAAACAAGGATCAGGTTTTAACTGCTGCAAATTAACAGAGCAATAATTTCAAGAGTTGTGTAAATATTAAGGTTGTATCTGCATCGCTGTTTGCACACGTTGACACCAAACTGCACATTCCAGCACAGGAACTACATCTGTAAAACACTGTTTAATCTGCTGCTGAATGACTGACACCTCTAATCTGTACATAATAATAATAATAATAATTAATGAGCTTCTATATCATCTTCTACTTCAACGTTTACTCAATAAAGCTCTGTTTCAAATTAGTATAGATTTTATGTTGCATAAAATGTATTTAGCTTTTTTTTCATGCAAAACTGTTTAAAATGTATTTTTATTTGACATTATCCTACTTTTTTTTTTTATTGAAACATTCACTAAAATGATACTTTGTTGTAATTTCTTGCAAAACTGCACCCAGTTACTGAACAAGCTGCAGGTTTTTAATTAAATTAGGCTTTTTTTTCCTCTGCAGAATTGAGTGGATTTATTTCACATTAAGGCAGAGGTCCGGGGTAAATATTTTGATGCGTAAAAGCTGCTGTTTTGTGGCTGTGGGTCATCAGATGTGGAAGCAGCACATGATGGATTTTCTCTTCGTGTTCAGGTGATTTAAACCTGAAGCTGCGCTGCATCGATTAGTTTGAGTAAAGCGGTCAAATATCACTTCAGCTTCACCTGCCTCACAAACACACTTCAGCGATTTACACCGTGAAAACTCACACTTCCGACGACATAACAATACAAAAAAAAAACTTTAACGCAAAAACGAGTGTGAATTTTCAGTCTTTCACAAAAGATTTTACTCTTTAAACTGGATTAACATTTTACCATTAATGCCACATATTTGTTGGATTATCTGACACTTTCTGTTCGATTTTAACTGGATTAATTTCTGCCTGTTTTTTTTTTGTTTTTGTTTTTTTTTTTGTTTGTTTACATTTTTAATAGGCTAAAAGTCGCCGTTTGCTCCGGGGGTCACACGTGAACTTAATTTATCTTGCATGAGGGGAAAAAACGCGTATCATTCTCATTTAACCTCTGACCCAGTTACATTTTGCTCCATTTTCCTTTTAAGTTTCCTCATAAATAAAATATTGGTTAAATTTACATTTCTGGGTTGAAATTCTCCTGCATCTTTTAGCGCGTAAATCGCAGTGTGTTTAAACGGGGGAAAAACTCAATATTTTACCGTTTAAATTAACAGATAAATGTGTTTTTTTATGACATGTTTTTCTTATAAATGTCCAGTGAACAGATGCGGTTGCGGGTCCGCTCCGCCAGCCGCGTCCTGCATCCCTGCGCGCGGCGTGTTCGTGGAGCGCGACGCCGTCTCCAAACCGCATGTCAGGATAGTTTGGATGAATAATCACATCCGCGGTGTGGAGACATGTCAGCTGTGTTTTAGATTCAGTTGGAGCTCGTGGAGACTGTGTGGAGGTGGGAGTGCGCGTGCCCGTCGCCCCGGACCGAAGCTGAACACCGACCCGCCGCGGAGGACGAGGGAGCCGGTGTGAGCGGGCTGCGTTTGTGCGCTAAACCCCCCCACCACCCCGCTGCGTAAAAACCCTAAATGTAAACAGTAAACGCAGCTGTTTAGTGTGCGCGGTTTGATTTTTCATTAAATTGGTTAAAGTTCTGCTGTGGCTCTGATTCCTAACCGGAACCGGAGCCAAAGGTTGGACTGAGTGCGTGATGGTAAAAGTTTGCAGTCCGGGCTGTGCTGCTCTGTCAGCGCGTTTTTGGACATTTGTTTCATCCAACGCGTGCACGTCCACCCTCTCAGCTCAACTTTCCTGAATTAAATGACTGTTTTTGGGGTGTTTGGTGACTGTGCTTTGTCTGTTCCTGCAGGACAGTCACCAGCTGCAGCTCGGGCTCTTTTTAACTTTACTCTTTCTGATCTTTTCTCGCCTCTTTTCTCTCTGAAGCGGATCCTGGAAGATGCACAACGTGACTTTCACCTTCACGCTGGAGTTTCCTGACTGTGGCATTAAACAAACTGATTGGCACCGGAGAGCAAAGAGATGAAAAGGCGCGTGGTTTTTTGGTGATTTTTTACCTCTGTGCCGCTGTGTTCGCGTCCAAAATCCCTGCGCCCTGCATCCAGGAGCGGACCGGGGTCATGCCGGTGGGGAGCGGCTCCTCCTTCATGGTCAGGGCCCCCCGGGGGAGGCTGTCCTGGATGGAGAACATCAAAGTGTCCTTCTGGGAGCCTTGTCTTCACCAGAAACACGAAAAGAACAAGAATAATCCTCCCGAACCAGCCACTCAAAAAAGCCAAAGGACCACCTGGATTAAGGTGGAGAAAAGAAGGAGCGATGAAGGAGGAGGAAGGAGGGGAGGAGGAGGAGGGAGGAGGGGGACACAGGAGCGTGCTTCCCCAAAGTACCGGGTCCTGATCCAGAGAAGAGCCCCGGATCCCTCTGGGTTTCTCCGGGGTTGTTTTAGATCCCAGCCCCGGCTCGGTGTGTCTCTGTGAAGTTAAAAGCGAGCGGAGAGGAGAGGAGCACGGAGCGGGGAGAGCATCTCAGAGGAGCCGAGAGAGGAGGAGAATCAGCCGGGATCCGGAGAGCCTGACGCCGGGCAAACGGAGCGGGGAGAGCCGGGGATCAGAGGGAGGCAGGCGAGCAGCCGCGGATTGTGGAAAAATGAAAAGTGGGATAAAAAAAACAAGCCAGCGCTTCAAAAAGGAGTAAAATGAAATGATTAGCAAACAAGAGGGAGGGACGGACCGTGGAAGGCTGCGGCTCCCGGGGGAACAGGGGGATTGGGCAGCGAGAAATCTCATCCCCTCCCTCCCCGGCTCTTTATGGCTCCTCTGTCCCGGCGGAGAGCTCCTTCTCCCGGGGTCCTGGGCTCGGGAGCTCCCGTGGGACCGGCGTGGACCAGGAGTGGGCGGAGACAAGTCCAAATACGGAGGGCTCGTTAGAATATTGGTCGCACCTCTGACGCGTGATTGGTCGGAAACGCCCGGTGCGTCACGGTGTTTTTTCCCCGAACGCGCGCCAAATAAGGGTTTCCGCGTGTTCCGCTGTAAAAAATACAGCTCGGATTAAAAGTGTGAAGGTAAAAAAAAACAAAAAAACACGGAGAGTGGAGTTAATGAGATAAACAGATCTGACTGCTGAGGGGGCAAAGAAAACCGGGAGATGGAGACGTTTTATTAATAAACATCCGAGAGATCGCGCGCGCACGGATCCATTAATGAACCAGTCATATTTTTTTTATTATTATTTTATTTAATCTAACCTTTGTGAGTGTGTCGGTGTGATAAAATAACAAACACCTCGTCAAACACCGGCGATGTGAGCATCATTTTTATCATCCACTCTCCATCAAACAGCGTCGGAAAGGAGAGGAGGCTTTTACGCACACTTTAGGAAATGTGGGATTTTTCCACCTGAATCCTGATAAACCTCGGACTTGTTGAGGTTGTCAGATTGTAGCAGCTTTATATTGTCAGTCACTTAAAAAAAAAAAAAAAACACGCACTAAACGGCTCCTGAAATAAAACGTGCGCCCGGATACGAGACTTTAATACTGAACCTCATCACTGTCACAAATCTGTATTCACTTCCTCCAGCCGCACAGACTCCTTCAGATTCTGCGGGATTAACTGGTTTCATGGAATAATCTCTTCTGTCATCCCGCATTCAGACTGACTGACACGAGAAGCGCGCAAATTTGGCACCAATTTGCGCCTCTTCTTTTTTTTTCTTTTTTAATGCACGGACATATGGCGCTCTGTGCACACTGAGAGGAAAAGGCACTAATCAGGAGGAGTGTTTTAATTGACAATGCAAGTAAATATTCCTTTACATCCTGCGTATCCACTCTAATAATAATAATAATAATAATAATAGTGGATTTTCGGTGGGTTTTTGTGCTTCTGACATCTCCAGCAGTCATTTCTGTTCATTTTCGTGGCAGGAACAGAATTCCTCTAATTAAGCACAAACTCCAGAGCAGCGCTGATTAAATATTTATCCTCCTTTAGCCCGCTGCCTCCCCTCCAGGGAAACAGAAACGTCTGGAAAGCCTGGAAAAAGATTTCTTGTGCAGGAGAGAGAGAAAAAGTCAATGAGACGCTGTTGCAAACACGGATGAAGAAGAGGAGGAAGATGAGGAAGAAGAGGAAGAAGAGGAACCGAACGGACCGGGCAACAGGCGCCATCTCGGAGAAATAATACGGATTATTTCGAGTCAATTATTATTTGAACCAAACAATTTCGTTACTTATAATTAACATTAAAATCCACATTTATGAAATTTGTTGTAAAAAAAAGCAACAATAGTCACTATTAGTATTATTATTAATCGTTAATACACGTCAGAAACCACACATTCTCTTCCATTATTCATATAGTTTAATTTAATGTAGTCATTTCTTCCTTTAAAGCTTAGACTAAAATCCTTACATTAAACTAACATTAAAAAAATAACTTAAGATTTGTCTGTAAAATAAATAAATAAATAAATAAATATAACATGTTGGATCCAGAAGTTGGTTCTTCCTCAAAAACCCTCAGGACCACTTCAAGGTCCCATGGGGCCCTTTAAAATATCCCAACACTCCCCTGGAACCTCAAACGCATCATGAAAACACCTGGACTGACCTAGAAACCAAGACCTGGTCTATGTTTAATCCAGATTCAGTGGGATCTAGAGGTTGCGAATGTGACGTGTTTTGATTAAAATAAGAACCTAAACATCAGAAAATTAAAGTTATGCTGAAAAAAAAAATGTTCAGAGGTGCTGGATCCTCCAGAAGATCCTTCATGAACCTTCAACACCAGATCCAGATCCCACGGGGGCCTTTAAAACAGTAACACCCCTGAATGAATGAATGAATAAATAAATAAATAAATGAATAAAAGAAGCCAGTTCTGCAGCAGAACCTGGTCGACATTAAATCCAGATTCATTAAAATGAGTCTCAGTGCATCTTATTCCATCACATCCTCAGTTTTTGTACATTTGCTGCAGTTTTCCTCAGTAAACACATGTCACCTGATAAATCTGAACTCCAATGTTATTTTGCATCCTCTAAAAATCTGAATAAAACAGAGTCAGTACCTCCTCAAGACACAAATGTAGAAAAATTCACAGTGAATGTGGTAAAATTGGACATTTTAGATGTAACAGAATAACGCCACTGTCCCGAAAACATCCTCACTCCGCTTCTATTTAAACTAAAAAAATAATAATAATTAATTCCCATATTATGGCGTTGTTATGGAATTTATTTAATAACAAATACAACAGTAGCTTTGACACAAATGCACTAAAAACATACTATACAACGTCTAAAATTAACCGTTTTTTCCACTTTATTGCTGTTAAATTTCACTGGAAAACTCAACTAAATATATGAAGGAGTGATTATTTCCCATTAAAGTCACCGTTTCCAATTAAATATTGATTATTGGCACCAATTTATGCCAAAAAAAAAGCAGCTTGTGTGATCTGAAGTTGGTGAAAAGCATCGGTCATCTTAACGTCTGCATCTCCTCAGCTCCGTTATCTGTGCAACTCGACTCAACACTGTAAACATTACGCCAACAAAACAAAAAATTATTTCAGTGAGACCAATATCACGATGCAAAATGTAGATTTGACAGAGTAAATGATTTAATTTTGATAAATCAAGACCCTGTTTTTGCGCTTGGGGGTTCATATTCAGCTCTTCAACTGAAAATACTGACTTTGAAAGGAAATAAAAACTAAAATCGTACGTAAAAGCAGCTGTTTTTATGGTTTGTGCGACGATATTCACACTCAGATTCAGTCTAATCATTTTTCGGGGGGGGGGGTGGTGATATCGGTCCATTCATTTCTGCTCTAACCATCTTATATCTTAAAAAATGCATCCAGAACCTCTTTCAGAACCACAAAGGAACCCATTTAAGAACCACTCCGGGAACATGATCTTCAGGTCAGAACCAGAACCACGTTAAAAAAACAAAAGAGAAACACCCCAAACCCACACGCAGCGGAACCGCCTCCATCGGACCCTCCTTAAAGTCCAGAGTCCAGAACCACACATCCACATCTGACCGTTTGGAACCCAAATCAGACACTCCTGGACTGAACCGAACCCGGGCCAGAACTATTTTCAGCTGCGTTTATTGAGACATCAGCACAGAAAATGACGGGTTTTTTTCCCCCTGAATATTTATGTGATTTCAAGCCAATTATTATCAAATCTAGGAACAAAAAAAACGGGAAAAGAAATGCAGATGAATAAACGACACCTAAAACCTGCCGAATAAATCCAATAGACCCGGGAAAAGTCGTTTAGTTTTCATGTTTTATGCATGGATTTCACTTGAGAGCTAAAACAAGATTTCAATTCATCAATAAGTAGTTGGATATTAAATTATACTTATGACAGATTCATCGATTTGAGTGTTTTCTGAAAAGAAAAAGAGCAAAAATTCACAAAATCCTGTCTTTAATGCAAACATTTTGGGATTTTCCCTCCTCCTTTGTGACATTACACTGTACATATTTGTGTTTAGGCCACATATTTGTCATCTTGTGTTAGATTTTGTCGACCGAACGCCTCATCGGTTCGTGGAGACAATCATTTAACTCTGTATCTACGACAGAAATGGTCCTTATTTGACATTATTTCCGCTTTAATCTTGTTTGATGCTGTGTTTTTGCAGGAGGGCAGACTGTTAAAGAGGCAGGTTGTGTTTCACCTGGTGTTGTGTTGTTAACTCTCAGGGAGGTGGAGGATGATGCCTTCAGGAGCAGGATTAGAGCGCGTCTGTGGACCCCCCCTCGCTTTAATATATTTTTATTTTAACTTAATGACTTTATTAATTCTTCTGCTCTCATAATAAACAGGAGAATATGCGACGTGTGACAAACAGATGGCACTTTGTTCTGTTAACTCTGCTGCGTCCCTTTTAACGCCAGAGGTGGTCGGTCTGCGGGCACAGGGCGCCCCCTGCTGGACGCACAGGGGACTGCAGCTCTGGAATACACGTGTTTCACTGGTGGTCCACTCCTCTAACATCTATTTTCCTTTTTTAAATTAGTGACAATTAATCCCCAAAGTCACTTATTTTCTCACAAGTAAATAAAACCATCTGATCATCCTTTAACAATAAACATATTTACCACATTTCACTTTGTTGAGGTGGAAAACTCATCTTATATATTATTTTTTAACAAACTATCAAATGTCTTTCTTTGTGTATTAAGTATTTACAGCAGGGGGGTCAATCTCATTTTTAGTTCAGTTCCACATTCAACTATATTTGATGTACGGAGGACCGAAACTGTAAAATAATGACAGAATAATATATAAATATTGTCAACTCTAAACTTTTCTTCATATTTTACAGTGAAAAAAGTCAAATGACGTGATGAAAATGTTTAAATCTACAAATTATCCTTTCAAACAATGTGAATAATATCAACACTATAATCACTATTATGCTTTAGTTTATAATTTCCACATGTACATTATAACTTACAGATCACATTGGATCGACAGATACAGAAAATATTTAGTAACAGGTGGAATATTATTAAAATTGCACTTACTTCTTTTAAGACATTGCTGATAATTCAGATTTTTTGCAAAATTATACTTTGTTTTAGTCTAAATACATGAAAACATTTACACAGATAAAAAATTTAATTTGTGACTATTTATAGGTCATTCTGGCATTGAATTGATCTCAATGTGGAACCTGAACTAAAATTATTGTTAATAAAATTTTGCATTTCACAAATTCATCCCAGGGGCCGAATCGGACCCTTTGGCAGGCCGGATTTGGCCCCCGGGCCACATGTTTGACTCTTGTGATTTACAGTCATCTGCAAAACAAAAAAACATGGTTTTTTTTTAATCACATTTTGTCAGATGTGTCAAAATATGTGATCATAAAACACAAAAACAAGGGTTATCTGTATGTGTAAATGTGTCGGAAACATCCTAGTTTTAATTTTTTGGCAGATGTTATTAAAAAAAAAAATAGTACTATTCCATTAATTTATGGGTTTTGCACATTTGCCTTTAACTAAAACTCATGTCAGTTAAATCTGATTCCACCTTTAATTTTCTTCAGTTTTGTTTAAAACTGAACTAAATGTCTTGTAAAGGTTAAAGTCACTACAAACAATTAGAAATATCCAGCGCACGTTGAATGAAACATCGGAAAACTAATGTCATGAATCTCATATTGTCTCAAAGGGGTTAAAAAAACGTTAAATTCACACTAAATACGACGAACCTGAGCCGTTCATACTTCACATCTATCAGATTAGATCTAAACACACAGACAAACGCATACGTGTGGACAGTAAAACTAGAATAAACCAACAAACTCAATGTTGGAGTAAGACTTTAACACAGTTGACACAAAAAACAAAAAAGGTTAAAGAAACGAGTGGAGCTGAAAAAGCACCGTTCTGACGCATCAGAGGAAGACTCACAAAACGACAAACAAACAGATGAAGGCTCCATGAGGCTGGTTTTGTAAACTTCTGAATTCTTTTTCCAGTTCCAGAGAGGACATTTTCATTTTCACCTCCTTTTGTATCTGCATGTGAGTCTAAAACTAAATAAACTAAAATCCAATTAAAGTCAGATTATCTTCAGTAAAAACTGCTGTCGATCAACACGTTGTTTTTTTTTAACATTTTTCACCCAAAACACTCCCACGTTACGCACACATTTACATCCCGCCTTCATATTTTACGGTCACGTATGTTCCCTGTGTTTAATAAAACAGGAGTGTGTCACCGTGTCCTGA
>JAPSES010098997.1:0-19879 GCA_029822895.1 Maxillicosta whitleyi | reverse complement strand
GTGTACTCATACTTAACCATGTATCTGAACATGAGGCCTTCCAATCAGGACACAGATTAGATTTCCAAATTTAGTCATGTGACCTGCCCAGTGTCTGGTTAACACCCATTTTATGAAACACCCACCCCACTCTATAAAACAGATAGATCACCGGAAGTTGGGGCTTTTTCTCCTCTGCTTTTCCTCTCGGGTTTTTCTCTTCTGGTTCTGGTGGTGACTCTTTGAACCCCTGGGGGTTGTTCAGGAAAGGAACTCTGTTTATCCAACTTCGATTGATTTCTGGTTTTGAGTAATAAACATTTATGTAAAATCTTGTCATTCATCAGATTTGAACCCACGTCACTGAACTCTGAAGAACTCTATTCAAATGAAGCTGAGAACAGGTGGGTCTTTAACCTGGAGCGTTTCAGCTGATCTAAGGCTTTATCAATAGTATCACCTACAATACCGGGTCCGATACCTGACCTGATTTGGCAGAAATGGTCGAATGTATGAAAACAAAAACTCACATGCGGTCACATGGTGTGTGTTTTTATTTTACGCGCCAAACGATTTTTTTTTTATCCACCGTTATTGGCACTTGGCGGGCTTTAATTTTACGCCCCGCTTCAACTACATTATTGTTTCCTGTTGTCGGCATCTTGAGCCGCGAAAACAAATGACACAGAACGGACAAAAGTGCATAAAGAAGACCGTCTCTCCCACTCTTTATCAAACTGTCAGCATTTATTTTGTCAGTACCAACTTGCGGTTTCTTAGTGACTTTATCCCTTACGCAGCGTACCGTCGTCTGAGCCGTGAACCTGCCCACATTACACAGATTCTGGGAGGAAGTGAAGTTTCACGGCACCGTTTTACATCCAGAACATGAAGAAAATGCAACAGCAACATAACAAATAGGACTTTAAATACATTCTGTTACTATTATTTTTGCCATATTTTTGTACTTTATAAATAACCTGTGTACAAAAACATCTCCATGACCTTTTTTTTTTCTATCTCTCATCATCAGGTGTTGGTACCCAAACACATACGGCCAGTACAAGTGCTGTGGAGAACTTATACAAACCTCATCAAACGGAAAGAGGAATGAAAACTTCTGTTCTGTCAAAAATGTTTGGATCTGTGAGAAAAAGAAGATGAACAAGCCTTAAACTACTGATGTGACAATATGTGGCTCTAATATTTAACTTAAAAAACTGTAAAAACAGCAATTTTATGTGAATAATTATCTATCTATCTATCTATCTATCTATCTATCTATCTATCTATCTATCTATCTATATCACGAGTAAAGAGAAAAAGAGTGTTGCAAATAACCAATAATCAATGGTAAATCATATAAAGCAGTAATAAACATTTATGAGAGACTCTAGCTGTTTGTATTTTTGCAACACTTTACTCCCGAACATCGATTACAGTTTGTTTTTACAACTGTTGTATTTGTGCTTCTGTTTATCACTGGTGATTTTGTGTTTTTCTTCACAATAAATCCAATAAAACAACAAGAACAAACACATATGAAAAGCGTCGCGTCTATCAAACACTGATGTATCATGCATCATGTGTTGCTGCTTCCAATATTATCCAGAAACTATTCGATCACACTCAATGTTTTACAAACCCCATCGGAAATTGTCGTGTTACAGTTTCTCAAGTAAAAGAAAAAGTAGCAGCAAAGAAATGATCAAAATAAAATTCTATGAGTCTACATTTGTGCTCTTAAATTTACATACACTAGCAGAATTAGTGATTTTTTTGACCATTTTTCAGAGAATATGAATAATATAATTCTTCCACTCATGGTTAGTGAAGGTTGGTGAAGCCATTTATCATCAATGACCCTGATCTAAAGCGGACATACCCTACTTCTTAAACCTCTTAAGATCGTTGACAGTTTTGTATTTGTTGTGAATGAAGCTCTTTATTTTCTCAGATGGTTAAGATGCCCATTCTTCTTGGAAAAAACACCTTCAGTTCCTTTAAGATTTGGGGTTTTCTTGGATGAACTGTATGTTTGAGACCTCCCCAAAATGGGTCAATGATACTGAGGTCAGGTGACGCTGATGGCCACGCCTCCGCCTTCGCTTCTTTCTGCTGTAGCCAATGACTTTTTGTTTATTTTATTTTTATTTAACCTTCATTTTATCAGGTAAAATCAATTGAGAACAGCTTCTCATTTACAATGATGACCTGGCAGGAGGTTCCAGGTGCCTATCAGTTTGTACAGTTCATAATGATGGGTGGAGTACGGTGCACCGGCTGAGTGTTGGAGAACATCCAGACACTTAAGGGCATAATCCAGCATGAGGAGTATAGTCATCTTCACTAGAGTGTGTTTGGTAGGGCGTCTGAATGAAGCCTTGTTACGGTAAAGGAACCCTTAACTTTGACAGGCGGACTTGACCTTGTGTTTTGGGTCATTGCCATGTTGGATCATGTTAAGGTTTGGTTTATTGTCATTTTTTTAAGACCGTCCCATGTGTATTCTATCAGGGTATGGAAACCTATGAGCGCTGTATATATACCAAATATACATATTGAGACACACATAAAAACGCAATATCTATATACACTGAAAAAAATCTGTTAAAAATGTAAAAAAAAAAAAAAAAAAAGTTCAATCCAAAATAAAATTCAATTAAAGTCCTTTTATTTACTTCAGTCAACTTAATTCTATAAGATATGATAAACTGAACTTTTTTTTGTTGTTGCACAGATTCAACTCAGTTTTCATCCATCCATCTTTGCTTGAAGCGGTTGAATTGCGATTTTACTTTCTTTTAATAAAGATTGTTAACTCACAATATTTATTAGCAGAAAAAAAAAAGAGAAGAGAAACCTTCAATAATTCAGATCCTTTGTGAGAAAAAGGAACAACGACTGATCTTTCGGTTTCAGTTGCCTCAGAATTACCTAAAAATTTCGCAGTGTTCTCCAAGAATTCATATATGCAAAAATTAAATACAGTTAAGGAAGACCAAGTGAATGATTGAAAAACTAACCGTCACCTTGTTAATGATTTATAATTAGGTGTTACAGAAAGACGAGAGGTGTTAAAAAGGCTCTTAAATCAAGATTAGAAATGATTTGCTTCGATAATGGCCAAAATAATAGGTTAGATCAAGCAGATTTGACAAAAAAAAAAAGACTCAAAATCCCATCAGTCGCACTTTGTTTCATCCTATAAACTGAGGCAGTAATAATATATTTACTTGAGCAGAACGTGTGAACTGGTACATTAAAAACCACGCATACATTTCGGTTCCTCAAAAAAAAAAAAAACCCAAAAACCCACAGACAGCTCAAGTCATTTCTAACAAACCCACAGTGAGAATTACAGATAAATGCCACACTGTCACTACCTTTCTCTGGAATACACTCACTATGAATATATGAATAAAGTCATTGTAAATTTGTCGTCTTAGGGCTTCCATCGATAATCAAATTTGAGACAGTAGTGAGTATTTAGCAGTTTTTACCACGTGTGCACGGAGTTAAAGAAATACATGCCTGTACGTATCTGTGCCCATGTTCTGTCTAAAGTATGCTGATTAAAAAATTCAGCTTAAAGTTTCAGTTGTAATGCTAATTTCTACTAGCCTGTATATGGCGTTTTCCATTATGTGTTAGCATCAAGCTAAATATCACTATGCTAATTATGTTCTGTTTGACCTGTTGTCTGTCTTTGGTCTGATCAAATGTGTAGAAATATTAAAGAATATTATTAAAACTGTTCATAATAATACCAAGAATATACATTTTTAGAATGCGAAAAGTGGATATTGAGATTTCCAAGGAGCACAAATTGAATATTGAGTGAATATATGTAAGCCAAGTTATTTAACTATATGGAATATTGTACTGTTGTTGCTGTGGAAATACTTAAAATTATGATCAGGAGGAAATAATAAAGCTAAAATAAGATGATACATAATCTGAACTGAAAGTGAAAATAATACCTATAATTTGATGACACAGCAACTTCCCCAAAAGTAACGTCCCATTTTCTACCTAATAAATCCAACACAGCTGCTGTGCTTTCATTATTATTCTGTTTCTGTAACTTGTCGGATCTTAAAATCACAGCAAGCTATTATTGAAACTTTCACCTAAAAGGCAAGTGGATATTTAATTTAACTTCCTGGTTAAATTTTGATTGAGCTAAATAAAAATAATGATGCATAAAATATTGAAAACAACACAAATTCATCCATTTTGACTAAATAAATTTAAAAAATCCACAATGTTTAATGGTTGTTTACATGTAGCTCTGTTTTTGGTAAACATAAACAATTTTTATTGGGTTTTTCATTAATTATGTACATTTTGATTGCAGCGTACATGGCAAGGTGAGAATATATAAAGCATAGAACTGCCAGTGTAGAAGTGCTGGAATAATTTAGTTAGTAATAATCAAGAATAATAAAGAAGAAAAGGAAAAAAAAGTGTGTGTGTGTGTGTGTGGGGGGGGTGAATATATTTTTCACATAATATACAAATATATACATCAAACAAAAATATGTAATGTGTGCACTTTACACAGCCACTGATGTGAAACATTTTGCTGTTTTTTGTTTGTTTCTGAGGTTTCAAAGACACTGATTATTGAGGATTTTTTTTTTTTTTTATTCATTTATTTATTTATTTTTTACATAACCAATAATTTGCCTCAATCAATGAAACCGAGAGAAACAAAAATCATTTGAGGTCTGTCAAAATGTGTTTTAGTTCAGACCATAATGGTGAATTATGTGAATTTCAGCAAATATATCAGAAATGAGCAGTTCGAGGCACTGAGAAATAGTGTGTTTGTGAAGAAAAACCCATTTGCATAGACCTGTTCAGACCTGTGGTGATGTGGAAATGAATGTCCCATGTTTGTGTTTTATGTGGCACATTCAGACAGGATTAAAAAAAAAAAAAAAAAAAATTCTGCTCAAATTTACTGACATTATTCCACAGTTGTGATGTCCACAGCAGGTTCACCACTTACAGATAACTACATGCATGTTAACTTTGCTCTTTCAGTCCATGTCCTTGTTATATCACAACATGAGCCTCCTGGATTTCCAACTAAAATAACGTTCATTCATCACCACCGGTGCAGACGCCGTCAACTTCCACCAGGAAATAGACTGAATAATTACAGAGGGAACAAAAAAAAAAATTAGCATACTCCTGCTCATTATAGCGCTGTTCATTCACATGCGTCTAATATTTTCACAGGACCTCTGTGTTTGCTGATTTGTGAGGAAAATTTACTTAAATACTGACATTAATTTGCATCCAGTAAAAGCCTCGACAGCCTCTAAAACAGGGGTGTCAAACTGATTTTTGTTCAGGGGCCACATTCAACTGATGTAATATTAACATAATGAAGAAATAATAACATAATAATATATAAATAATATCAACTCCAAAGTTTTCTCTATGTTTTAGAGCAAAAAAAAAAAAAAAAAGTAATTAAGTAATTAAACAATGAAAATGTTTACATCTACAAACTATCCTTTCAAACAATGTGAATAACATGAACAAAAATGAAAAATAAGTGGAATTTTAACAATATTCTGCTTCTTATCACTTACACGTGTTCGTTGTAGATTACACAGTGGATCTACAAAGACACAAAACATTTAGTAACAGGAAGAATATTGTTAAAGTTGCAATTACTTTTCTTAAGAACTTTATAATTATTCAGATTATTTACATTTTTTTTGTGAAATTATACTTTGTTTTAGTGTCCATACATGAGAATATTTACATTTACAAAGAAAAAAACTTGGAGTTGTGAGTATTTAAAGGTTATTATGATAGTATTTTACTGATCTGACCCAATTGAGATTGAATTGGTCTGAATGTGGAACCTGAACTGAAATGATTGTTAATATTTTGCATTTCACACATTCATTCCAAGGGCTGGACTGGACCCCTTGGTGGGCCGGATTTGGCCCCCGGGCCGCATGTTTGACCCCTGTGTTCTAAACGTATTACAATTTACCAGAGATTCACAGGTAATACTAGTATTGTGTGTGTGTATATATATATATATCTATATTACTTCTACTAAGCTTTATTCTCATGTTACTTGGTACAGTTTTATTATATTTTCTTATTTTAGTTTTTATACTTTTAGATTAATTCTACTCCTATTTCTGTAAAACTGGTGTTTGTACATATTGTTGCACTGACTGGAGTTGCACCCTGATTTTATTGCACACACAATGATAATAAAGGCTATTCTATTCTATTCTATTCAGTCTGACTCAGAATACTGTTCTATTTTGAGCGTCTCACCCCATCTGGTCACACACTACTAATGAAACACTGTTTAAAATGAGTTTCCACATCTTATTTTACTCTCCACTTGTAAAAGAAAGATTAGTGGACTATGGCTAAGTTCTGAAAATGAGAAACTGTGGCTTTTCAAACAGGGAAGCAGCAAAAACCTTACCGTCAGCATTACTCAAATGGATTCCCAAGAAAGAAATGAGACCGAATATGAGAAGTTTGCAGTGGAGAACTCCAATACCCAAGGTACAGAATCCCTCTGGACAAATATAAGACAGTCATGCGATTAATGAAACAAACATGGAAATATGAAACTTTTGATTCTAGTTTCTATATATTTCCCTGTTGTAAAACATCATATGAATATTTTTTTTGAGTTTTCATATTAAAGTGTTCAAAACTTGACCTTGATGCTTCAGCAAAACACAAACCAACATGTGGTTCCAGGCACAACAAGCCCCGCCCCTTGCATGTATTGTAGCTTATTTTGGCATCGATCCAGCTGATGTCATCGTGTCTATGCGTGTGCTGATGTCATCGTGACATCGATTGCTTCTATATACTGTATGTGCTGAGACTGAAATAAATTGAAACAAAATTGAGGTTTTCATAGATGGGAAATTTTGCCCATTATAAGTAAATAGCAGAAAGAAAATAAAAAATAAAAAATAAAAAAATCTAACCTTTTACCTATTTTTTCCCTAAATATACAAACGTCTATTCTGGGTCACTAGCAATCTATAAACCAAATTTGGTATGAATGCAACCAATAGTTTTGCTGCTAAACCTTTAAAAATTAACCAGAAATAATACCCCTTCAGGGGGCGGGGTCATAATTGCAGCAAAAGCAAGACATTACTAGTAGGTTAATTAGTTTGTCTAAATTACCCATAGGTGTGAATGTAATCTGTTGTTTTTCACTATATGTCCAGGTTAATATTGAAAATGAGAATCAGTTCAACTAACTTACCTGGTTAAATAAAAGTTAAATAATTAACAGTAAAAAAGTTGGATAACTATACTGTACTAAAAGTGTTAATAGCTAATGGGAAAAGCAGCAAAAACTAAAAAAAAAAAAAAAGAAGACAGGCCATAAAAAGTCTAAAATACATACAGATAGTACAAAAATAAAATGTAGAGTACACTAGTGTTAATATAATATAAAACGATTGGGCCTTTTGTTGCAGTGTTTAATGTAGAGGATTTTCAGAGGAGAAGGCGGATCTACAGACGTGCGTTGGTGTGTCTTGGTTTACTCTGCATCGTCCTATTAGCTGCTAACATCGGGCAGATTTGGAACAGTAAGTGATCCATTCATTGTCAATAAAAATGTCAAGACTTCATGACCAGTATTGACTGTTTTTTTGGGTTTTTTTTGCAGAAAAAATTCAAAACCATCCAGAGTTGGCGGACAATCCCCAAAGTGAGGCATTCAGCGCAGAGAAGGACCAACTGTGGAGCAATTGGACCAGGATTCAGACCCAGAATCAACAGTTACATCTGCAGAATCGGATCCTGGTGTTTGAGAAAGAACAACTGCAGAGGAATTACGCCACAGTCCAGACGCAAAACCAGCAGCTCCAGAAAGAAAGAGATCATTTACAGGAGACAGTGGACGTGATGGAAGTGAAACTCAGAGGTAAGTTCAACTGCAGTTTTATAGGTTTTAATCTCACACCTAGCCAATCAATCAAAAATAAGCTACAATATGTGCGAGGGGCGGGGTTTGTAGTACCTGGCACCACTTGTTATCATTGTTATTGTTACTTAGGCACAAAAACACCAGACTTAAGGTCAGGATAAAGTGGATCAGAAGGATAAAAATGAGATTACTGCACAAAGACCAGCCTATACTGTTGTTTGTACAAAGCATCACACTGGTATTTTTCATCGTACTGATATTTTTCATTTGCAGGCTTGTTCTGCAAAACAGGGTGGAGTAAGTTTGGCATGAGCTGCTACTACGATTCTGTGACTAAGTTAACCTGGTTGGGCAGCAGATTGGCTTGTCTCGCTATGGGAGCGGATTTAGTCAGTATCAACACCTTAGAGGAACAGGTGAGAAAGATCAGTCCAGTCTGTTTTTTTCTTCTTATTATTATTATTATTAACCATCGTCATTAATACAGTGACTGGGTAGCTTAGTGGTTTACGCCACTGGTTTTGGTGCGGAAGATGGCCGGTTCGATCCTTGGGTAAGACCCTTTACGCCAAACACACCTATAACTGTAGCCACATGGGGGCAGTGTCTGTTTGTGCCGGTCCCAAGCCCGGATAAATACAGAGGGGGTTGAGTCAGGAAGGGAATCCGACCCAAGCCCTTTCTGGTGCACACATAACATGAGGATCTTTACGATACTAAAACTGCTTGGTCAGTCTTAGAAAAAAATGCGATTGTGATGACCCCTGACGAGAAAAGAAACATTCAGCTTTGACAAAGAGTATGACCTGTGTTCTATGTTTACCAAACAGGCCTTTGTCAATGGTCTACTGGGTGAAAACGAGAACGCTTGGATTGGTCTGAGCGACCTTCACACTGAAGGGAAGTGGAAGTGGGTGGACGGGACTCCAGTCAATCTTACGTAAGTTCAACTGTTCGTCACCTCTGTGGTCAGCAGTGCAACAGTACAAGGTGGTATTAATTTATATCTGAGCATTTACGCTGAACGGTACATCTTTTGAACAATTGAAGTTTGCATATGTGCGTTTATAGAGTGGTTTTGGGTTAATGGTGTGTTGTTGAAGGATGCCACCGAGGGGGCATCGGTGGGATTAGTGTAAGCGACGTTGGTGTGTATCATGGAACAAATCAATCACAACAGATACCGGGTTTTCCTCATAACTTCTTTTTCTCAGCTCCAATCCACTGTACTGTTTCCTCCACATCAGCGCCCCCCCTCGGTGGCATCCTTCAACAACACACCATTAACTCAATACCACTGTAAACGCACATATGCGAACATCATAAAGCAATCATGCAAGAATAAGACTCAAAACCATGTCTGCACAACATCTTCACAGAGATAACTACCATTACTGTGCTATTAATTTCAACAGAACATTTGGTTATTGTTAACATTTCCCATTTTCACTCATACATTAGCATATTCAGGCTCCCAAAACACTGGTTCCATGTGGATGAAACACCTGTAACCTTTAAGGTATACTCTGAAATGTGTGGCCCTTAATACAAACACTAAGGCAACAATGACAGTGTTTCGGTTTTCGAGAGATGAAACATTTCATGTGTCCGTAACTAAGCAACTACTTAGTCTTGCATGGCCAGACCTATTTCCACATCTTGCTGCCCTTCTCTCAGTGCTGTAGATAGATCCTGCACCCTCTGTGGTTCTGGAGTAGAGGTAAGAGTGTCAAGTGGTAAGAGAGTTCTGTGGGTTGTTTTTCTAGTTCTTGTCTTTGCGTTCCCTTTCTGTTTTTAGTTTCAGTTCCCTTTCCCGGTTCAGGTTTTCTTTAATACTTCACGGTGACCGTCCGATTCTTTGACAATGCATATTAAAAGAAAAGAGTTGAATCCACATGAAAGAAAACAGCTCACTGACAGCTCTCGTGCATTCCAGATGTACATAGAATTACACTGTTTTTGTTCCGTCCAGTGTACTCCTTCATGACCACCCTATCCCACCAGTGACAGCAACATTATTTAATTTAATTATTTATTCCACTGCCCTCAGTCAAAGTTAGGGTACAGTATACAATTGCGGAAAAAGTCATTAGAACAACCGAAAGTCATCAAAAACAATGGTTATGCAATCAAGTACTAACCCCTGTGTGAGTCATGTGACTAAAACAGACAGAAAAGAAAACATGGAATTAATAAAAGCACTGTTTTTATCAGTACAATGACATAGATATTGATGTAAAAACTGAAGTGGTTTTGGTTTTTATTAAGAAAACATGTTAAATGGATAGATATCAGCTCGGAAATTAAACTATTTTGAGCTATTTTTGTTGTTGTTATTATTATATTTGGCCAAAAATAATGTACCAGGCATTAAAATGAACAAGAAATTGAAAAAACAAAAAAAAAAAAAAAACAAGGGTGGGCTAGTAATTTTTTACGCGACTGTATATTAGCAGATTTTATTCGTAATTCCCTCTGTTTTTTCACAGTAATTGCATGGATTATTCAATTTATGTTACCTAGCATAGTTAAAATGCATCCATGCCATTTTCCCGTTGCTAATGAGCCAAATCTCCATTGTCAGTTCAACAGTTACTAGTGCTAAGTCTGCAACTGTTATTCAATAGGAACAGTCCAATTAGTTTTCAGTTTAGGCTCACACGTACAGAAATGTCAGATCAAATTGCCCATTTGTGTTGTAAACATCACATGAATCTGCACAAACAGTATGTGGTAATCACTAACTGAAGAGTGAGGATTTCCTGGTATTTGTCATGGATACAGGGATATGAAGGATCGGATTTCTTTGTGTTCTGTGTAAACACCAAATACTGTTAAGGTTTAACCCACAGAATTAACTCAACAAAAGTGAAGTAAACATAAAATAAGAGGTAGAATTGGCTTTTGTTGCCGTTCTTTTGTTCAAACACGAGTTTAGAAACGACAGTTGTTATAAAAAAACCTGTTGGATTGATCGGTTTTTTCTTTGTCTTTAAACTTCTACATTAGGTTCTGGATGGCCGGGCAGCCCAACAGCTACAACGGAACCAACCAGGACTGTGGAGAAATAGTAGAAAACTTATTAGTGGGCCAGTGGAATGATGAGGATTGTTCAGCTGAAAATATTTGGATTTGTGAGTTATGAGATGATGAAGGTTTAAAGCGGTTCTATGTAGCAGAGTACATTAGGAAATTACACACCAGAACACGGGACTACCAGAACCACCAAGGAACCAATGCTATGCACCCACAGAGTGCATCACCCACTGAAGAAAATATAAAGTTCATTGTTTCCACACATCTGTATCATCTTATCAAGGTCTTTTCTTCAAACCAAAACTTGTAGCTGCTTATTTTAAAAATCAGTCAAAAATAACACAGTTAAAATCTTCATCAGCTGATAGTTTACATTATAGCTGTTCGCTTAGCTCTGTTTTAGACACAAAACAGTCTCAATAAAACCACCAATCACCATTTTCTGTCCAGTTTGTGTTGTCAAGAGTTGCACTAAAGATCTGTTCGGAATCATCCAAACAAAGTCAGAACTGTCACAGTTTCGTCTGAACCGTGGATCAACAAACAGCGATTTAGCAAAGAGATACTATCACATAATAACTGTATAACTTCATAATCAAAGACATGCCTGTAGAAGAAACACAGCCATTTCAGCATCTAACTCCATTCTTTTCATTTGCAGTGGAAAAAAAATAATAAATTCTTACCCCGACCCCCGAAGGGGAGGCAAGGGGTATTGTTTTTCGTTTGTTTGTTAACACTTTAGCAGCAAAACTATAAGTTGAATTCATACCAGATTAGGTTTATAGATTGTTACTGACTCAGAATAGATGTCATTGCATTTTTGGAAAAGTAGGTCAAAGTTCCCATTTTTAATGAATTTTAACCCCCACCCATTTACTTATAATGGACCAAATTTCTAATATCTATAAAAACATCAATTTTGTTTCAATTTACTTAAAACTTGGCACATATATAGAGTCAATTGTTATACTGACATGATGACGTCAACTGGATTGATACCAAAATAAACTACAATATGTGTGAGGGGCGGGGTTTGCGCTTGGCACTACTTGCTATCACTTATTTTCTTTGGCTCCAAAAGTTGTTTCTTAATGGTTCTCATCCCATCTGGTGCCTTTCTGATGATTTGGTCAAAGGCCTTATTCCTCCCTCTAGTGGTCACATAAATCTATCAGTGTAATTAAATTCAGTTCATATCTATATAGCTTAACTTTAGAGCGCTCTAATCAAACATTCTAAGGATAATTTTAATGTATTTATTAGCTTTTAGCACAAATAGTACATTACAATACTGTTAAATTTTGTTTTTTAAATGAACCTCAAAATCATGTTTTATTGTTGATGATTTTAATTTCCATTCCAATTATTATTTTTTTTATTTCTTAAGTTTTTTTCTGTTTTCTATTTTAATTTTCACTTTTTATACCTCACTTGTGATGCTTTTATGTCTCATGTAAAGCATTTTGAATCATCCTGTACATGAAATGTGCTCCATAAATAAACTCCCCTTGCCTTATATAAATATAATGTATAAAACCCCTGCAACACACAATATTTTATTTTATTTATTTTATGATGATTTACACTGTTGATAATAGTGTGTGGGCTTAAACCATGGTCATAACATTTCAATCAATTAATCAGTTTATTACAAAACTTTTACAAACACTTAAAATCGATAATTCATTTACAACATAAATTTTGTAGTAGGACAGTGCAGAAGCAGTCCTCGGCTTATAAATGTGGTTAGAAATACAATTTACATTATAAAATATAAAAAGTCAAATGTTCTAAATATTTGCAAACATTACATTTAAATAAGGATGTTTCATTTCCTTTTCACGAGTCCTATTATAATCATTATATCCCAGTGTTCTCATATAATGTAATAGTCAAACATTGTCTCCGGTGTGTATTTTTTCTTAATAAATCCTTTAAAAAAACACAACTAACTGATGTAACATGTATTACCTGTGCCACACAAAGCCTCACACATCACATCCCTCTGTGTTGTAACCTCCACTGGTGTCTACAAACCAATAAAAACACATTAATGAGCTGCAACGTTCCGTCATTACAAAGAATATTGCTGTTGTAATTTATTTTTAGCTGATCCCACATATGTCGCCCTGCTGTTTTAAATATTTAACAATGCACCAAATATGCCTGCGTTATCTTGTGCTTAAAATCTGCAGTGAAAATAATGACTCGCAGATGTGGGGAACATACTTTTAATGGCGTTCACTTAAAAAAAAATAGTGTTTCAGCAAATATGGGAGCAATTCTGAGGAACTGACAGCATGTTATCAAGACGTATGAGAGTTAAGTTTACTTGTTTTTAATGACATATGTTCACTAATATTACAGCAATATTAAATATTCTAGACATAGCCTTAAATAATGTTGACAATTAGTAAAGGAGTTCATTTATTACATCATTAAAGTGAATAAATGATACAATTCAGTTTATTTTACTGAAGAAATGTGAAAACTTAAGTATTACAAGCAGCTTTAAAGAGTTAAAAATAAAAAATAGCCACTACACAGAGCGTATTGTAGTATTTTACAATATATATTACTCTGTTGTACTAATAATAGTGGTTCAGGGAATTTTAATATTATATTATATGTAGCTCAACCCTTTTTTTTTTTTTTTTTAATTCTTATCTGTATTAAAGTCAAGCAGATGCCTATTGTGTCACACACATTAATAAATACCATTACAAAATACATTCTTTCTTGCTAAAATTAACATCTGTTATAGTTTTATGAAATTTCTTATTTCTTCTTATCATTATTATTTATTATTTACAGTCGGTTCCAGTTATTTTTGCATAATATAGTTAACACATCTTAGATTTTTTCCCTCAACAAGGTACAATGATTTCACAGCTTTCTTTGAATAAATAAACCACTGCAAAGGACATTTAACAGAAATATATTGTTTTAAATGCAGTTTTTCACACAAGCCAATTATTTAATGCAAAAAAAGCAGAAACTTCTCTTATCGCACGTCTCCGGAGGACAGCATTATATATTTATGAGCATGAGCATGTTATATATTCTTATATTCTTTCCCTTCATTTGCTTCACATAAAATACACATCGGAATAATATTAATATTTCTAAGGGCATAATAATACACTGCATATAACTGAGATGAAGACAAACTTTATTATCATTCATGTGTAAACAGAACGGTGCGTGGCTCAGAACAGGAATCTTATATATGGAGTTTTATAAGCTGCGTCGTGGTAAAATACAGCTATAATGTAATTAAAATGCACGTACATGTGCAAATAGAGCCAAGGAGGTTATGTTTTTGCCAGCGTTTGTTAGTTTGTTAGTTAGCAAGATAACTCAAAAAGATAAGAACAGATTTTAATGAAATGTTCAGTAAATGTTTGCTCTGAAACACGGAACAGATGATTAAATTTTGGTCTGGATCCAGGAATTTTTTTAAAGGATTCTTTATTTATATGCAAGATAGGTCCATTTTCAACATATGTGTATAGAACTTCACACAGAATAACTAAAAAATCCAGAACATGGTCCTGATACTTTCTGTGATATAAAAGTATGATCCGGATACTATCAATATTCTGGAAACTATGATCCGAACATGACAAAAGTAGGGGGCCTTCATCATTTTAGTCACTGTGAGGAAACTAATGCAGATACAGACCTGCAACTAGCACCAAACTGGAGCTGAAGGTCTACTGAAAAAGTAGTATGTGAACGGATTTGATGGATCTACAATAGTTCTGGAGCTAGATCCTGAAGAAAACCAACATTAAGGAAATGTGGATTTTTGCGAATAATTATACAACACATAACAATATCAGTGTAATTCTAACTGCAAAGGGTATGTTTTCAGTGTCAAAGAATCCACTAAAATAAATAATAATAATAATAATAATAAAAAACATATATTGGTTGTCTTAATTGTTGAAAAAAAAAATTAGTTAAAAAAATAAAGTGTGAGAATTTTTAACTTGGATCGTTTATCACCACCGACAAAGAGGTTTTTGCCACAGTTTGTTAATTTCTTTGTCTTTGGGTATGTTTCAAGTGTCAAGAATCTATTAAAATAGATTAAAAAAAACAAATGTGGTAGTAATATTGTGGGGTGTCAGTCACAATATGTGGGGGAACTGTGCTGCTTGGAGGAGGTTTGCGCTCTCTGAGGGTTTTTCTAGTTTAAAACAGTAATGGGGACAAAAATAAATAAATTAATTAAAAAAACAGCAGTGATTTAAGAAGAAAAAACAGCAGCGGTAATAAAACAGTAATGTGGCAGTTGACTGGATGTACACCAGTATGCAGCCGTGCACAGCAGGGACCAGTTCTGGGTTCAGCAGCCTGATGGCTAGGGGGATAAAGCTGTTGTAGAACCTGGTGGTCCTGCACCAGATGCTGCAAAACCTCTTTCCTGAGGAACGTGACGGTTTGATTTTAGAAAAGCTGAGGTGAACCATCAGCTGCTGTAACGGACCAGATGAAATGACAGTTAAAGTGACACATAAGGTAGTAAATTCAGAATGAAACCTGTCGGTAAAGTGAGTGATTTATCACCATTTATTATGGTATTATCCTCTGTATTTTGCAATTTTTCAGTGAAAAGTATTTTCTTATATTTAATTTACTCATCATGTAGATGTTCATAAAACCTCATATTAAAGTTGACAGTTATTACATTAAAAAAAAAAACAGAGATCATGTCAACAGTATCATGTCCTGTTTCACATAAAAACATAAAAAAAACATAATGATTTTAAAAATATATATATATAAAATTGACTTGAACCAGCCTAAGTGTCCAAAAATATGTAGCAGCTGTACAAAAGTATTTTAAAATATTTTCAGTTTTGTGTATTTCGGCAAAATTTAGAAAAAGTCATCAAATTTCAGGATAAAATAATGATGTTTAGGATATTTTTACTATTGTTGAATGTAAAAACAGGTCAAATTTGACCTGACTAATATGTAAGAATTAATCACAATTAAATATCACTCATTTTCAATCTATATTAAAGTGACACATAATAACAGATGCTGCAAAACCTCTTTCCAGAGGAACGTGACGGTTTGATTTTAGAAAAGCTGAGGTGAACCATCAGCTGCTGTAACGGACCGGATGAAATGACAGTTAAAGTGACACATAAGGTAGTAAATTCAGAATGAAACCTGTCGGTAAAGTGCTTATAACCCACAGCCGCGGGGCTCTATTTTCCACCCAGAGCACCTGCCCAAAACAAAAATATGTGAAAAATGTCACTACTAGTCCCCCTACACTTTACTGGACATGTGTTATTATTATTATATTATTGCCATAAATTATAAAAATATAAATTATAATGGGGAATTCTATTTATATGGATCATGACGATCCGCCCAGACTCCAACCCCCCCCCCCCTTGGAATTTATCTAGATCCGCCCCTGTACACTAACCAAGAACAAACAATGGAACATGGTAGACTGTGGTTAATTGTTAACTTGGTAACAGTGTCTATGACATTTCAAATACTCAAAGTGTGACCAACTACTTTTCCTTCCCTCAGCTGACTACATATGGACAGTTTTTCCTCCATTTCATTACTTAAAAAACAAAATGAAGCAGAATCAGATTTATGTAACTGTAAAAGTCTCTACTGTATTTTTAGAGTCAAATATACATGAAATGTATATGCAAATATGAAATGTACAGTCTTCATGCATATGTACTGGATGGAAATCACTTGTTTTAGCCCAAACCTGCCTGCTAACTCAAAGCATCTCAGAGGAAAGTGAAAACCTGCCTCTTTTGATGCGAGAATGTTGTCGAAGCCTGTTTCTTGTTCGTTTGACAGGGAGTCCTTCTTGTCATTTTCTGATCAAAGACATGCATATGCTTTTATTTTGTCATGACTACGGCGATGCACTGCATTCATGAATAAGCCATCCACTGTCTCCAATTAGTTTAAAACTCTGTAGCACGACTCATCACAAAATGACCACATCAGTCTGTGCTTTCGTCTCTAGGCTGGCCCCTGATTAATTATGGTGTTGCTTTTACAGTTCTTATAAGTACAATTTATTTATATAGCACCTTTCACAGATAAGGGACTTAGCGCTTACTTTTAAGATCTTAAATGGTTTTGCACCAACATATTTTACAGACTTTCTGTTTTGTTACATGTCCATCCAGCCATTGATGTCCAAGGATGGAGAACCTGCTTTAATTCTCAGGTCATATTTGTGTCAAAGTTTAAAGGTTAAAGCTACCGCACCAACATTCTGCCTGTGTCACGTCCGTTCATACCAGCCCAAACCGGCCCCTATCCCCTATCCGTGGTGCGGAGCTTTTTAAAATTTGAGCAAAAAATTAACCATTTTAAGGGAACCAGAAGGGGAATTTTTAGATAGAAAGTTTAAACCTTTATCAGGCACCAGGAAACAGAACCCAAATGCAGACCAAAATACAATGAATAAGGTTCAAACAGTTTATTCCTCCAGACGGAGGCACAGTTCAATAAGGTGTCTGTGACACTACAGTTCAGGAAAGAGTTCAGTACAGACTTTGCTCCGGGCGGGGCGGGGTCTGGTGTGGGCCGACAAGGCACGTCGGGGATCCCAGGGGGAGCAGGAGAAGACAAGTCCAGGGACAGGCGAGGGTCGAGGGGAGGAGACAGGCAGAAGAACGAGGTCACGGTCCGAAGACGGTAACGAGGGGCAGATCCAGAGACGAGGTCAGAGGTCACAAGGCAGGTGGAGAAGAGACAGGAATCCAAGACCGAAACAGACATCAAAACCAACTAAGACAAGACAGGAGTAAACACGAGAGAGTGACATGACAACAATCTGGCAGTGAGCAGAGACAAGAGCAGGCATATATAGTGGAGCAGCTGTCCTAATCAGGTGGCCTGAGTTACTAATTAGGTCAGAAGGCGGAGTAACAGGACAGAGAGAGAGAAGAAACAAAAGCAGAATACATGAAAACTAAAACAGAACAGATAATACCCATGACAACCTTACAGTTAGCGGCTCCGCCCACATAATTTTGGCTCTAGCTTTGGGGCCAATTTGCTTAGAGTCTAGCCTGCGCGTGTGTGAAACAACATTTTTCACATTTGATCTGGGCAAACAATTACAGTCAAAATGCCGTTACACTGTACTATATACGTATAAGTATACTGTATGACAAAATTAGCGTATTGGGTCAAATTTTTAGCATCACGGGTCATTATGCCACTTTGCACTAACTAGAACACTGCTTAACCTGTTGAACACATGACAGCTGCAGCACAGACAACGCATCTGTCCATCTCCATGGTAACGGTTCCTTCCTGTTTCTGGTAAGGTAGCGAGGGCGTCACACTCGTTCGCTGTCACTTTTATGCCCTCCCCCTTAATCAGGAGTGCCCTCCAAAGCTGCGAGGGGGTACTTCATTTGGAGGGACACTCATAGTGAAGTGGAAGTGAGTAGGGAGCGGTTTGGGATTGGGCCAATGTTTCACTCACCTCACCTGTTTCTCCTTTTCCACACACCTGTCACCGATTACCACACACTATTTCAGTATTTCCTCGTTTCCTTTGTCGGTTTATTTTCTCGTCTCCATGGTCGGGACCATTTCGCCTCACCTCCCTTCATCCTCCATTTGGTTGAGACTGTGTTTTGTTTTTCGTTGGCTGATACTTTTATTTATTTTCTGCTCAATAAAGAGCCTTTTCCTTTTGCCTCAACACTCTGCCTATGGATCCATTATTCCACGTGACAGCCTGCTGATATAAAGCACAGTATTTCTTCTCTCTCTTGAATGCTTTTGGCCACATTTGCCGTTTTTTTTTTTTTTTTTTTTTTTACTTATTTAATGTAGTTTTATTCTTTTCATTTCATATGCAACTGATTCATCCTCTGTATAAATAATGAGCCATATAAGGATAGGTTATTACTATTGAATTATTCAAATAATATTATAAGATGTTAGCATGATACTTTTTTTCTTCTGTCCCTATCACCTGACCCTCTGAATCCTGTGAGCCTTCTTTCCCTGGTGTCATAATCTTGATGCCAGAAGCTTAGAAACACATAGATCGTCATGTCTGTTACCTTGCTACCATGCGCTCATGTTAACACTCAAGACACGTAAAAGTACACATGATGTCTCAAATATGGAACAGTCCAATTTTTCCCATATATATAAACAACAACAACAACAACCACAAGGCAGATAATTAACAAATATGCATGAAGATATGTATCATAGGAGCAGCCCCTTTCCAATTTGCAAGTGTGTAAAAGTTGCAATTTCTATTTCCAGTTTAAGAAGAACAACACATATGAGTAATATCTAAGAGGCAGTAGGTCCTCGTTGAACCATAACATCACTACTAATTTGACTGTAACTAAAATGAGTCCTGCATAAGCCATAGTGTTCAGAGATGGTGTGGGTGAATCTGTTTAGGGACGGACTGTACGCTCTGGCGAACAGGTTTTTTTGAAAAGGACCAATTAAGCAAAATGTTCTTGGGAGGATGACAGAAAAGTCAGGGTTGAAATCATTTACTGAATCAGGTTTGAGCTAAATCGGATTTTTCTGGTTGAATTGTCTTTTGTCTGAATATCAGGGTCTGTTGCTCTTTATCAGGAAATGACAAACACGGCATTAAAAGAAATATATTCAATGGGAATTGGGAATAATAAATGGGGAATCTGCATATGTAGTTGCAAAATGGAATGATTTTATTATTATTTATTTATTTTTTTTTTTTTTACAGGAAACACCTGAGCTCAAGGGTGTAACGGTACAGAAAAATCAGTACATTTTCAATGAACGGGACTTCGATTCAATATATTTTTGGTATGTTTTTGGTACAGTAAAGGACACCAGTGAAAAGTGTGTGTGTGTGTGGGGGGGGGGGGGGGC
>JAPSES010098921.1:0-19898 GCA_029822895.1 Maxillicosta whitleyi | reverse complement strand
ATTGCCAACAAATCCTGAAAATTTCATCAAAATCCATCCATAATGTTTTGAGTTATGTTGCACACAAACAGACAGACAGACAAACAAACGTCGGCAAAAACATAATTAAGATTTTTATGCAGTAATACAAATTATTATTAATACATGTACACATAGTACTCTGTTAAAATTTATTGAACTTCCAAGTGCTGCCCATACAGGTGCCTGATCAAATATCTTATAACATTTTTACTACTGATCAAATATCGGCTTTCAAAAAAAAATTAAGGCTGATATTGAAAAAAATTAATATATTGGCCCAATATATCAGTCTACCTCTAATGCAAACATCAATATTCTAGCTGCTTTTTTAAGTCTAATATCCAGGCATAAGTGCTCTGTCAGTTGGCTGAATTGATGTCCTAGAGGAAACACTGACCAGATATAGTTTCCTCTGGTTGTGGTTAAGCAAAGTGTGTGACAACAGACGTCCATGTCCAACCCTTAAGGCTGTGGGGAGCAAATGTAATTATACAGATATGACATATTTCAGGATATTCGATTTAGCCATTTTGTTTGTTTTTTTGCCTTGTTTCACTATAAAAGTTCAGAAACTGTGGAAGCAGCAAGTTGTTGCTGCTTTTCTCTGGTTGTGTCTCATAGATTTAATGAAAACTTCAGGGTATCGCCTCCTACAGATGAAAAAGTACAGGGAGCCGTAAAACAAGCTATCAGAAAGCATGGTTTGGTATCCTTAACTTGGTTTATTGTTTCTACTCCCAGTCCATCTCTTGTTCACCTCTACTGCCTTCTGCTGTGTTTTCTGTTTCCATCATTAAATTACTATTGTTGAATTTCAAACTTAGATATTGGTTTAGACTCTTTCCTGAACAAGATCTCACACACAGTCCATTGTAAACATGGTGACAGTGTTGAGGTTAGAAAGTTGACAGCAGAGGAAAGAGGGAAGAGAAGAGTGAGAGAAAGGTCATGAAGGGGATAGAAGAGGAGGTGGGATGAGGTGTGACGGCAGGAGAAGTTCAATCCCATCACACAGCCTGTGAATACAACCACCTGTCGGAAACTATCTCATCTCCCATCAGCAGCCTTTACCACCGGATTTGTATCAGTGTGTGGACAGACCTTAGTTTTTGTTTTGGTTTGTTTTTTTTTTATCATTGGAGAACATTATAGCCAGTCCTCACTACATTTGGAGGGTTCACTCAGGGTAATCAATTGTAATGGTTAATATTTAAAGGATAATAACTTCAATACAATGGCACATGTTTCTTCTATGTCTTATATGTTAATAATTTGGACAATTTTAAGTTTTGGATTTTACAGATGTACCACATTTCCTGGAACAGTGGCCTGGGCTTTTATGCACTTCAGCTGTATTATGGTTCTTTTCCACTCCATGGTACCGGCTCTACTCTACTCGACTCTACACGGCTCTTTTGCTTTATCCATTACGAAAAAGGACCCTGGAACCTGGGACCCGATACTAGTTTTTTATTACCGCCTCAGTTGAGGTTCCAAAATCCTGGAGCGGATACCAAAACATGACGTCACGACACTGCAGACCACTGATTGGTCAGACCGTTTTCTCTGTGACCCGCAATTTACAAAACTCCGACGCGGAAGTAGACAGTGAATAGAGAAACATGAATCCACATGATGACAGAACAAAACTACACCATAGACCAGGCCTATTCAATTCACATGCGGCCCAGACGTGGTCAGGCTGCGGCCCAGATGCGGCCAAGGTGATATTGTGCTTGAAAAATAAAATATCCTTCACTAGTCTCCAGAACTTAATATATGCATTTTAGTTTATTAAATATCAATAAATAAATAACGTTAGAGTATTTATTTTGCATCCCCAGATATTAGTAACTCACTAAAATGCAAATAGTTAACAAATGTTCCCAATTGCCGTGGAGGGGGCAGCGTTGCGGTGTGCGGCAGCACTCAGAGTCCCCAGGAACATACACGTGATGATGCATGGTAGCTCATGCCATTGTAAACATGTCTTTCTCGACACTCAAGCGAAAAATGGAAGATGAGAATCGTTGGTTCAATCCAGCATGGACTGAGAAATATTTGTTTATTTTGCTGACACCCAACGCCAAACCAATGTGTTTGATTTGCAACGAATGTGTTGTCAGTGTTAAGTTGAAGGCCAAAGCACAAAATAAATGATACAAGAATAAATGTGGTTTATTATAAAGACGTATGAATCATTATTATTATATGTAATTACTGAAAAATGACCGCTTGTAATGTGGCCCAAATGCAAAACTAATTGAATAGCCCTGCCATAGACGGTCACGTAGATTCAGTCTTTGGTGGTGGATGTAAAAATCCAGACGAAAAAATACGCAACAAGCGAGTTTTCGGCGACTCTCTGTGCAGACGACACAGAAGTAACGCACCATGTAGGAGTAACGTGTCGAGCTGAGAGGAGCCGGTACCATGTAAGTGGAAAAGCACCATTAGATACCAGGCCTTTACTTGAGGTAAGTTTGTATCAGTCAGGCCTTTATTTTTCCTGTGTAGACAGAAGCAATTGTATTTGTCCAAAGCCTCAGTTTGACCTGCTTACATTTGTAATGTTAGAAATACTACAATGCACTTTTACACAAATTTAACACCTTCTGAACTCATTACCTTATAGTCCTGTTATGTTTGAAAGTTTCTACAAATGACAGTTTTGCTGGAAAAATAAGACAGACACACCTGCAGTGACTGAAACGAACAAGAACACTTCAGATGTGTGATCCTGTTAAAAACAGTGGGATTATTCTGTTAAGACTCTTAAATTAATTTGTAGGACTTAACATTGCACTTAACTGGCGGCACATTACATGACAAGCACAAAAGAGTGTACCCACATTATTTGAGTCTGTATTGGAGAGCTGGCTTTTATTCTTGCATCAACCACTGGCTATTATTAGAGGCTCAGCCTGTAATTAACTCCTGGTTTTATTGGAGTAAATACACCATATACAGTTTGTTTTTGTTTTTTTAAGAGGAAGCTTTGATGATAGAAAATACTGTATAACTCATTAAATAGAGCTTGGCTAACCATCAATTACTCTTCCAGGGGGATTTGAGAAAACAGGGTTTAAAAGAAAGCGGGGGAACTCAGGGGAGTCGACGCTGCACCACGCTTTCTACTCATTCTATGTGCGTCATCACAGCAAAAAAAAAAAAAAAAAAATGCATATGATGAGGGTTAAAGTAAAGTGTTTGCTTGTGATGGTGACTGTTAGGTTTAGGTGTTAGGGACAGCATTACGTCAAAGGGACGATCTCCAAAAGACAGCAAGACGTAAATGAGTATTTGGTCTCTAAATGGACACAGCAGCTCTGACAGCAGCTCTTCTCTGCTTCAAGGAAAGTAATCTGTTTACTGCTGCATACATTCCAAACATATTATTATTCATTATATATAAGTGTGCGTGCATGTGCGTGTGTGTGTGTGTGTGTGTGTGTGTCCAGGGAGAGTGAGTCTTCACGCAATGATGTTTTATTCATGCAGGAAGAGACAAGTCTACACTCTCCTCTCTCGTCCCGACTCGTCCTTTCATCTTGCACCTCTCCTCTTTTTCGATCACTCTTCATCCCCCCCCCCCCCTGCGTTTCTACCCTTTCATCTCAGTCCATCCCAGTCCCTGAAAGTATTTGAGGGTGACAAAGCAATGTCTTTTTAGTACACACAGACAACACACAAATACACAAACCTCTATCGCTGCACTCAGAAACGATCCACTTAGGGAAGTAAATAATCTGCTTTCATCTTACTGATTTCAAGAGGTTTAAGACGTGTGTGTGTGTCCTACAGAGACATGTAGCTGTACGGACAGAAACACAAGTTGTGTGGATGATGGGAAACCGTGGCGCTCGGTTGTGTCGACTGAATCTAGGGTTTAAGTTTCTGAAGGTTGTGGAAGTTACCGTTGGTGTCCAAAAGGTTCAGAGGTGAAGATTTATCAGAACATGGGGTCTGTGGTTGTTTCATCTGGGATCATTGTTTAACTTATAATTGATATGACAATGAGAATAATAATGATTAGCGGCAGATAATGGATGGATGGATGGATGGATGGATGGATGGGTGGATGGATGGATGGGTGGATGGGTGGAGGGATGGATGTGGATGGGTAGATAGATGGATGGATGGATGGATGGATGGATGGATGAACAATGAGGGTCAGGCTTACTAATAGTTAATTATAGTAAAAATGAATTAAAATCTTTAGAGAGAACAGGTGAGAACAGAGGTGAAAGATCTACACAGGTTTGTTTCTTTGATATACTTTTGTCTTTGTTCATCTGTGACGAGAAACACTCTGACATTTACCCTCCTTTTCATTAAATCCACATCAAACAGAAACATTGAATACACATAACAAATGAACCCATTTTCCAATTTGCAAAGGTTCTGAAACACATTTTTAGTTGAAAGACAAAAATGATTACATTTAACACAACAGCTGTCTTTAATAGATCCCACAAAGCCACTGGTCAATGTGCACTGGTGTGTCAGCAGGGGTCTGGTTTTCTGCCAGTTATGTTGCCCTGATTTTGATATGGGGGGGGGGGGGGGTAATAAAAAGCAAAGCCTGAGGGTGCACAAACACCTTGCACATTTACTCTTTCCAAATGTAAGAAGCTGTAAATAAAACACCTCCACTTCTACACCCTGCTCATATGGGTTTATGTATAGTCCGAGTCTGCAGTGAGTTCTGTGTTATGAACAATTCTGTAGTATGAGGCTGTTTGTATGTGAAGTAAATGTATAAAATTATGTGCATCATTAAGAGGGTAATTCTGAAAGTGTTGTCAGAGTGGAAAATATTCTGAAAGGTAGCACACGAGAGCTAAAGAAGGCTTGTTTTCCGTCCAATCACAGAACAGTTCTTCCACATTTTAAGTGTTTTTCATGGGCTCACAGGTCTCAGAAATACAAATGTATCTTGTGTCTGGGGCCCAGAACCCAGAAACATTTGGAGCTGATCATATGCAGCATAAATAATCAATTATTTAAATATTTTATAAACAAGATTCTACATGTTTTTTATTTCATTTTACTCTTATGGTAGGAATATTATAGGACTACCTTTATATCTGCTCATTACTGCGTCTGCATGTCATCATCTAAGGGGGTAAAGTAAAAGTAATATAACTTAAATAATCACTATGTCAGAATATATTAGAAAATATATTCAACCAAGGGTAAGTATTAAAAGCAAACTTTTAAATATACTGTTTCTATAAACATTTAGTCATGTGAAACCTCAAAATGTGCATAAAAAATATTTTTGGAATCATGGTTAGTAAGACTTTTTGGCACTCAGTGTGTTTTTTTTATCACTCTGTGGGTGTTTTATTCACTCTGTGAGTCTATCCACTCTAACTTCCACCTGCTTTGACATCCTGTGCATGGCCTCAGTACCTGGCCAAGAAACCTTCAACCTCCAGGAGAATTCTTGTCTGGTTTCTCCAGTCCCCTTTTCTGAATGCAGGCTTCCTGTTTAGATTGCACAGCGGTAATCAGATTACTACCGGAAAATGACAGCAGCCTGAATAATGAACTGCACTGGCCTGCTGTCTTTCTTACATACATATAAACTAATCAATATGATGGTTTTCTGGCCAGAGCTTTGACAGGATTTAATCCAGTACATCTGGCAAACATCAGCTACACATGAGCTGAAATCATGCCTTCATTCTTCATTAACCGAGGTCAGCTAGGTTCCAGGATTTTCTACTAATGTTCATTTAATGAGACGGTCCAACAGAATGTATGCCGACACCAGTTAACTGTAGGAGGAGGACAGGATCAGAACAGATGGACGCAGATGGTGCAACAAAGAATGCAGAAGCAGGGCTGAAACATACCTATTTGTCTCACTCTCTCACTCCCTCTTTTAGGCCAATTACATAATTCAGCTGGAAATCTGAGCTCAGCCACAGCTGCCACTCTGCATCCAATGGGAGAGAGGAAGTGCATGAGGACAGCTCGGTTAAACACACCCAAACACACACTGTTCTGTGTGTGACTTTTTGCAGGCGAACTGTCACCGCGGGGCAGATTCGAGGAAGAGCCGTACATCCCAGGCCTCAAGTCCCCGGGCTCTGTCTGTCACGGCCTTCAACGACAACACAAAAACCCTGAGATCTCTTTATTTTGTGTGTGCAAGGGCACACATATGGCTGACGGGAAGCACACATGGCCAGCATGCTATCAGCAGAGAGAGAACAGGAGGGAAGAATGAATGGAGGCTTTTCAACTGTGTAACAGGAGCCCCATTCACCGACTTTGGACTGACTGCCAGGCTGCTTCTATTACACAGAAAACAGTGGGGACAGTCTAAGGGCAGAGACGCCCTGGACCTGGGTCTGCTGTGGTTCAGACGTAGCCCATTTACAGCAAAACAACAATGATCCAAACAAAGGATTCCAACTCTGATATGAGGAGCCACAAGGGCCTTATTAAATGTTTTTTTCCATTCTAAACGGCTGAAAAGAGGAAAAAAAAAAAAAAGAGAGAGTGCAATCAGAGATGGAGACGACTGATTACAAATGGGAACGCTGCATAGCATCAACACTGATGATGGCAGAAATAGTAAAAATTTCATGAATACGCAATCAGAGAAACGGAGTAAAGTCAGCCAAACAGGACATGGGGGGCTTACTAACCCCAAAAGTTTAAAGTTGTAAAGTTTTCAACAAATCAATCAGTGAAAAATGAATGAATGGGATCATATAAAACTGTTTATCATATTGCAAGTTAATATAATGCATATCTGATAAGGAGTAAGAAGTATAAACCCCAAGGCTATACTCGCAAATTACAACGGTACCTTAACATTTTTGCCTCCGACAACACCAAAAAAACCACAATAATTTTCATTAGAACAAACTGTTCAGTCGTCATTTTATGCAGGAGGCTTATCAAGTGAAAATGCTGAAACAGTGCCCATATGAAACCTGGATGTCTGACAACAACCCTGTCTGTTTCTATTTTCACTTTTCCAAAGCCAAAATTCAATAAAGACATGCTGGATATTAAACACTGCTGAATTCACCAATTGTGCCTATGTCATACACAAGTACTGATCATTTTAAGGAATCTTTATTGACAGTACAATACATAAGCAGAATAAAAGCTAAAACATGTGTTCAATTACATTTGAGGATGTCTGAGAACATATGATGGGATGTTCCTTATGTCTCTGTACTACAAAGAGACATAAGGAACATCCCATCACACCCCTACGAAGTTTGTAGGAACCGTTCATGATCAAAGACCTCGTCAGAGATTCCAGAGCTGTTTTCTGTAATTAAAGTAAAATATTTAAAAGGAGCTACATGTAGTATTTATACTGTCATTTACTTCAGAAGTACCTAAAATTATTATTAGTGTAAGAATAAAAATCTCAGATGATATGCCAAAGATGCTTCAGACTAAACTGTGACAGTTCCGACCTTGTTTGTTCGATTCCAAACAGATCTTTGGTTCAACTAGTGACAACACAAACCTAGAGAAAACAGCTGATTTGTGGTTTTACTGTGGCTGTTTTCTGTCTAAAGCATAGTTTTAGGTAGTGAGCTGTGCAGCCATGATTTGCACGGCCAATTAAAAAAAAAAGTGCATGGCTTGGCCAAAGCCGTGCTCAAGATCTATATAATTGTGACTCACCTTGTCAGTTCCTAATTTTGGCAAAATCCATCTTTTTTTTTCTGCTAAAATACAGCGAAAGATCATCTCAAGTACACAAGTAGCTAAGTAACTGAATTCCAGCTCCACATTTCTGCAAGAAAACACGCAACGTGATTGGTCAATTGATGTACCATGTTAAAGGAGACCTATGGTTGGCCTGAAAGTCAAACCTGGCGAACACCCCCCCCCCACACACACACACACACACACACACACCTCCACCCCCAGTCAGCCAACAGGAAGATACCTGCACATCATGATTTTGGGTTTTTTTGCACACCCAAAACTCTGATTCCTGCCTAAAACTACAGCCTAAAGAGCTATGCTAACAGACCTATAATGTAAACTATCAGCTGATGCAGCACACGAAGATTCAGAGACAGTGTTATTTTGACCAACTGTCAAAACAAGCAGCTATGACTTTTAGTTTGAAGGAGAAAACTTAATACCACAATACAGATGTGTGTAAAAAATAATGTTTATACTTTACTCAGTGAATGATAGTCCGTGGTTTTTGTAGCCCTAGGGGTGTTTTGGTACACAACTTTGGAATATCAATACAACATAGAACCTCTTTAACAGGTGCTGTTACAAGCACCAGACAGGAACTGTATTGTTCTGTATATTACTTAGTGTTATTTATGAGAGGTGGGGCTGACCTCTTCAACATGGGACTATATTGTGTTCACACACTATGAACGCAAATAAATATAACCTAGTGTTACCGTTTACAATTCTAACTCAGTGACCGAAGGCTCCTGCAGCCATTTATCAACCGTATTAAGTTACTCTGGATGCAAACTGAACCGTTTTGTTTGTGTTCAACCTACAAACCAGAAGGATTTTATAAAGAAGCAGCCACAGCATGTTCCTTATCTCTGGGGGGGTACTGGGCGCTGGTGCCTGGGGACAAAACATGCATCTTTATTTGGAAATCAAACACAGCTGATGATCCAACATGTGCTCTTAGTTGGTAAACTCTGACAGATGTGGTGTCTTTTTGTTGAAACACGCAGTCAGCTGTGGCCAGCACGTACTACGCGTTACGTAAAAGTAAAACCCAGTGACGTCATTGTGAGCGTGGATGTGCCAGGTGCAGAAACACCCACCAGTAACTTCACTCAGATGTTGTGTCTGTTTCAGAGCAGTGAGAAAAAATGTTTCAACCACATGTTTCAATGGCAACTGGAAATAGTTTGGACCTTAAAGATGTCTGAAGTCTACGTCTCCTCATATTATACCAATCAGAAAAATGTACAACCTTGTTCATTTCTTCTGGAAAAGTGTCTGAAATGTGACTGGGTTTTTTAAAATGACAGTCTGAGTTGAATTGGTGGGTGTTTGCCTGAGTTAATATTGTGGGTTTTTTTTTTTTTTTTTTTTCAGCTCTGTGCACGTCTCTGCCAGTTTTACTCCTTATCATTAGAAAAGAAATGAACTCCATCTGGCCTTAATGATACAGCTTATTTATACTGAGCTACAGCCTGGGATTCATCAGAGTGTGTGTTAGGTGAGTTTCCATCTCTCCCAAGAATATCAGCATGACAGCAGTTAATGGAAAGTAGACATTTCCCTCTAAAAAGTAAACTAAAAACCATTTCCATTTGAAACCCAATTCCTGTTTAGCTAAACTTCTAAATTCTTCAACCTGAAAGTCTCATCTATCCAAATTATTTGCTGAGAGCTCAGGATATTAACTAAAACAGATTTAACAGGAAAGAGGTAAAGGTTTGTATCAAACCCTCACGTGCAATTTCCAGCATATGAATTGAAAATGAAGATTTCCTGGTACTTAACCCCTGAAGGAATTAATTTGACAACAATGACAGCATTTTTAATAGTTGTTGTTAGTTAATGTTAAACAGAATATTCAAGGTTCAGTATCCAGCTCTGATTGACAAGTGTATTAAACAAATAAATAGGTTTAGTATCCATTAAATCAATGTTTTGTGTTTTAATACTAAGTTCATCACAAATACATTCACTAGTATCTGGTAGTTTTGCTAGTATTTCAATGGTAGTTTTGAACATGTTATTTTGTGTTAAACACTAAATAATTAATGAATCATCCTGCACTCAGACATACTGATTTTGGCTTTAATTAAAAAAAAAAAAAAATGGCAGAAATATGATTTAATTAATAAATATATTTTATAATTAGTGCTATCAAACACTTAAAATTGTCAATCACATTAATCACAGGGTTGCTGTGGAATAATTTCTATTAATCATGATTAAATACAACTCATTCTTTATTTATATTAATCGCGTCTCATTTTGCATTTTGCATATATATGCATTTAATGTGTTTGTCACAAACTGGCGACACGTTAGCCAAA
Organism: Maxillicosta whitleyi; assembly: GCA_029822895.1. NCBI lineage: Eukaryota > Metazoa > Chordata > Actinopteri > Perciformes > Neosebastidae > Maxillicosta > Maxillicosta whitleyi. The sequence goes on along the minus strand of JAPSES010098921.1, from coordinate 9,849 downwards.
GTCCTGCAGAATCCCAGAATAACGTATGCTTCATGTTTAGGTGGTATTTGAAGATGGAAGTGATTCAGTGAAAGAAAACTCTTTTTTGCAGAGTGTTTATAATACTTTATGTCAGTCGTCTGTTCCATCTTGTGGTTTTTTTTCTCATACTTCCATCCAGAGGACCAACCTGCTGTTTAGTGTCTTCCATCTTTATGGGATGGTTCTGCTGCCTGTCACTACCGGATCAACTGCTCATTTATTCATGCCTGACGGTAACTCTACTTGGACAAACTGCCCCAAAAGCGTTGGCCGAGACGTTCAGAGTCGTTCTGTGCTACAGATGGGTTAATTGTGCTAAAAAAATTTAAAATCAGATTAATCATAAAGATGGATTCATCCGCATTAATGCATTCATTTTGACAACCCTAATTATAATATTGCAAAACCTCATGCCAAATAAAACATCTACCAGGTCCTTTGCACTTGGTAGAGTTGCTTGGTCCAGAGGACATGCACTAGCAGTTGTGGATCATCACTATTAATGTATTAAGATTAGACTTGTCCCCGATCCGATATTTGGATCGGATCGGCCGCTGATATTAGCAAAAAAATGCGATCCAGACTCCCGATCCAGTTTTTTTTTAAAACGTCCCAATTTAGATAATCCATTCCATGTTTTTGCGCTAGTTTACCTAAAATCCAGTCCGGATTTTCTAGCACACCTTCAGCACATTAGCATCTCTCAATTTACCTCGTGGCATCTTCTACATTTTGAGAGGGGGGATGACTGAGGAGTTGAAGGCATTTTTGTTTTTAAACAATTCATAATATTATTTGCACTGATTTTTTAAAGCTTTGGTTTACACTTGTTCAAGAGCTGATGCTGAGTTCACAGACTATTTTCCACTCAGGATGTTTGTGTGTTTTGCTTTTTTAATACAGTCTTATTTGCACTTTTTACTGACCACTGGTGCCATTTCTGTTCCTTATTTATAATGATGTCTATTTTGTGTTTATCCCTGAATAAACAGGTCAGTTTCTTGTGTATTATTCAAACTCACCTAATTCAGTTTGCTAGCTGTTATCAAGAGTACTAAAACTCTTTAAAGAAGTAAGGAAGCTAAATAACTTTAAATTTTTATACATGCTCGGATAGGCCGGTATCAGTATCGGATCGGAAGTGCAAAAACCTGGATCGGGACATCCCAAGAACTGGACACTGAGACCAATCCACTTGTTAAATCTTTAGTTGTGATGCCAAAAATGGACATCTAGATCAAACATTCCACAAAAGTAGAACCTATTTCCTTGTTTACTATAACTCTTTTAGTGAAGCTCCAGTTTGGGTGAAATTAATTTATTTAACTCAAATACAACAATTTGTTTCCACAGTCTGTGAAGTAAATCTTGGCTTTAAGTGTCTTGGTCTGTTTTCAGCAGTGTGTCGCTTCACCCCATGCTCCACTGTCTGTTGATATAAATCTTTTCTTTATTTATTTTCCCCTGAGATGGACAGCACAGACAAATTGCTGACAAACAAAAGATGAGGTGTGAAGATATAAAACACTTCATAGAAGCCTTATTCAATATCAGGAGAATCCATAACAGTCCAGTTTGTCTGGTGCAATGGGACTAAAGGTCAGTTCGATAACACACTAACAATACGCAGCAGCAAACTGCAGTTGTTTTTCTTTTCATTTGTTGAAGAATTTTAACTTTATTTATCAACTTCATCCTCTACCTGTGCTCTTTATGCTCACATGGAAAGTGGCGGTGACAGCTGGATGTGTTTTATGGACTCGTGGACACAGTACTGCTGCAAAACGAATACAGAGGAATGAACGTAAACAGGAAATGATGTCACAGCTGAACAAGCAGATTCCCCAAGTGGACACGAGTGGAAAACGCCTCTGCAAACCATAAAGAACATTCTGCTCAGACCACAATTATAAAATAGATGTCTGTATGACTAGTGCAATTCTATTCAGTGTATAAATACATAATAATTTATAGAAGTTTACTTATTACTATTATTTTTTTTTTTTTGTATTGTTTGTTTTTGGTATTACCTTATGCATGCACATTTTCTGGCACTTTATCCTGTTGCTGCCTTGAATTTCCCTACTGTGGGAATAAAGTTTCATCTAATCTAATCCAAAACAGCAAAAAAAAAAGTATCACAATCAAAATCTGAATTATTCTTATTGTCAGTTTTTATGTGGTTTATTTCTTCATCATCATGTAGGAGGCAACAGGTAAAACACAAGTCAACACGTACAATATGCACGTGCAACAGGCCAAAATATATATATATATACAGAAATAGATGAGAAACTAGGCCTATGCACTCAGAACATGCGCCAATTTAGAGCCGACGAATCAGAGCAGACTAAGCTTTCTGGGAACGAAGCAGCCTCCGTAGATTCCTGGTTTTAGATGGAATGTGTAAATGTGTAAAAGTAAATTCCTCTCTGCCACACATTTCATGGGGACTTAGCGGGTAGAATTGTGGATATGTGGATTTCAGAACTTAATTCAGAGTCAATATAGCTCCATCCAGGCCTGTGCGTAGGAGATGCAGCTTGTTTCAGAGCGCCCTCGCTGCTGCTCTTCCTCCCCCTCCTTCTCTTCCATCACATCCAGCCTGTTTTGCAGTGTGACTGGTGTGCTGAGAGGTGAGCTGGGAAATCAAACGCTCGTCTACATTGGCCTGGAGACTTTGAGACCTTATTTCCGACTGCTTCACGCTTCCTGCTCTCACTGCTTTTCTGTCTTGTCGTCTCGCTCCCCCTGCTCCTGTGAACCTTCCTTGTCTCCGTGTCTCTGTTGAGGGAGTCAGGCCAACGTCCTGCTGTCCTGCTCCTCATTCATCTCTGCCTCTCCTGCTCCCTCCCTCCCTCCCTCTTGCTCCCCTCCGTCCTCCTCCACTGAGCTTCATGCATTTCTCTTTTTTCGCTCTGTCTTTTTACATCTCCCACCCTCCTCCTCCTCTTCATTCCATTTCATGTAGTGAGTCACATTAGGACAAATGTTGCCCTTTGGGATTCATACACAAAGTAGAGCAGAACTTCTAAATGGCAGCGCTTGACGGGGACACAGAGGACTCAGTGAACTGAAAGCAAATGATTAATAATGTCATACTGTCAGAACCTGTGCTATTGATCAAAGGTATTTCTGTTCAGGGTTTTCCAACAAGTGGAAAAGCAGAATGTAAAAAAGGCACCATGGTCCTGATCATTTACTAATTTTAGGTCTGTGGAGCTTCCAAATTTCATTATTAAGGACCGATCGCACGGGCAAAGGCTGTCTCTCTCTCTCTCACACGCACACACACACACACACACACACATATACAGTGACAGGGCCTTTGTATATCGTTCATTTTTTATTATACCAAAACAAAGCAAACTGGAAAATGACCTACTAAACATGCTCAAAAACTCACCAAATTTGGCACCAATGTCAGGTCTGGCAAAAAAATTGACAAAATGTAAAAATTAACCTCTTAGGTGCCAAAATGTGCTCTCTTAGACACACAAAAATGGCTCTTGCGGCGAGTTGGAATGTCACAGAAACATGAAACAAACACCAAAATCTGCATCTTATCGTGCTGGCAAACCATGACTTATCTCCAACAAGAAGTTTGCAATTTGCCTTTTAAAGTTCATTCATTCATTCATTTTCAACCGCTTAGTTAGTCCCTTACGGGGTTGCAATTATGGGCGGAAGGCGGGGTACACCCTGGATGAGCCGCCAGTTCATCGCAGGGCCACACAGAGACACACACATGCACACAATAGGGCCAATTTAGTGTTACCAATCAATTCCCCAAGTGCATGTCTTTGGAAGTCACGGGAAGAACACAGACTCCACACAAAAAGATTCTGATGGACCTTCTTGCTGTAAGGCATAAACACTGCGCCACCGTGCTGCCCATTGGGCGGGAGCATTAAGGACCCTCACTGGCAGCTCAATTTTTGGCATTTTTGGGTTGCATGTGTCTCCGGACGGAATTGAACCAATGGGTTACACACGAAAACCTGGAATGAGACTGCTGATTCATGAAAAACCCACACGTCTGGATCTTTATTTATAGCGGCCATTTCAAGCTATGTTTTCCAGATCAAATCATGTCCCAATTTTAGTCCTATTTTTGTTAAAAAATTTATTAATTTTGGGATAACTGATAGCAAGATATAATTTTTTGTATTTATTTGAGGTCATCATTAGGTACATCCTGAAGGGAAATATGTCTTGATTTCTCTTTTATTATTGGGTCTAAAAAAGGTGATTAAGTGCCAGGTTCCAAAATAAAGCCAGTTTCATAGAAGCGTGAAATTATAAATCTTGGACTAAATAAAAGTTGTAGCATTTATTGTGACGTTGCATAAACACTGCGTGGTATAAAGAATATTAGAGTGCAAAAAGTGGTCAAAATAAGCATTATGTAGTGGACTTCTTTGGCTTAGCTGTGTATAAATATATGGTACATTTAGAATATGTGTTTTGTTTTAATGGAGGTTGCAACACAGCTGGAGTAAAAACAAAGATCCTCTGGTAAAAATAAATGAATCTAAGGAAAAGTCCACATTTCTGATCAAAGAGGAGAAACATGTTCTTGGATATGAGTAAATATGACGACCCATCCTATTCCACAGTGAATTGCCTGGCACTAGGACTATTTACAGCTGCATTAGAACAGGAAATATTACTGGAATATTCCTTTTCATTAGCCCTGTGAACAGAGAATTCGGAATTTTATTTATTTATATAAAGAGTTTTATTTGTAAAAAGCTCTTTCATCATGAAGATTAATGGCAGAAATAATGGGTATTTTAGTGGTTAGGTTTAACTGACTAATAAAAAAAATAATCAACTAATGGTAGAGTTACGACCTTAACCCCTAAAGTCCCAAACAGCCACCGACAACCAAAACCATCTACTGATTTAAAATGTTTAATACCTTCTGATCCACTAATCCTATCAATACATGTAAATACTCTGTGTAAAATGCAGTTCGTCATCTTTTCATGGTCATCACATATGGCCCATTTGGACGTTCACAGATTCTGGAGTTACTGAAGAAACACCTTCATCTTCTACAACATTGATTCACCAGTAAAACGCACGGAGTTGGATCAATGACAGTGGATGGAGACACTGCGTTTATGTTCAATTAATGATAGATTTTTACAGAAAATTCACTTTTTCTTCAGTTTTCTGTCTTTGGTATACTAACCCTCAATTTTAATCGGAACTTTTATGAATATCTATGTGAGCAGTAGGGCTGCATAATTAATCGATTTTAAATTTAAATCATAATTAGGGTGATTTTTGAAAAAGGGAAATCTTCAAGTCAGTTTCGTCTCTCGCACCTCTGGGCCCAGCGCCTGCAGGTTACCTTCACAGAAGGCCGTGTAATGACCGGACTTTAAATCTGCTCATGAACCCACAGTAGTGATACCAGTGTAAACTATGGTTTCATGCACAGATCCTGCAATTGAAATATAGCTGCATGGGGATCATTCATCTTACTCTGATTGTCTCTGATCTGTACCATACAGTCTTCTTCTGATCCGGGTTCAGGTCATGGGGTCAGCAGCCTCAGCAGTTTTGCTCAGACAGCCCTCTGCCCAGACACATCCACCAGGTCCGGGGGTAGAATCCCTCCAGCATGTCCTGGGTCGGTCTCTTCTACGCACAGATCCCCCAATTTAAACATAACCACATGGGGGTCACTCATGTTACGTGGTCCAAGCACGTACGACTGCTGCCTGTCTTACAGTGGTATCACTTCTGTGGGTCCAAACACCCCAAAAAGAAAAATATATATATATATTATTATTAACTTCTTTCTCTTACTTGCTTAATTGTTCATTCACAAATGTAAGTTCGGTAACATAAAACCAAATGTTTTTTTTTGTTTTTTTTTTTTTTTTAAATGTTAGTGTATTCCCTCTGACAAACTTTTTATGTTATTTTCTTGTTCGTATCCTCTACTTCATTCAGTGCCTTGCATCGAGGGCAGCTCACAAAAACAACATGCTGACTTCTGTTGTCTTTTGTAATTTTACCCAAAAATTGAAATAGAAAATTGAGTTTTTAAAGGAAAAAAAAGAATTGGTACTTTATTTTTTGCCAAAATCATGCAGGCCTAATGAACAGTCAATTAAACATACTAAAATCCCTGATGTTCACTGAAAAAATGCAAAGTACAAAGGATAATATTATAATAAATTGTGATAAATCACTTAAGGAAAGCTAAACTAAAAAGAATATCTTGGAACAGCCACAAAAGTAACACTGGGTTGTTATGGGTTATTGTAAGATAATAACAGCACAAAGCCAGGTATGATTGGGGGTTATTTGAACTCAACTGCTTTTAGTGACAGGGAAAACGCTGAATAGGTATGAGGTGGTTTGACGTTCTCAAACAGAAGCAGGAGCATGAATTTCTCAATTGGATCTGCAACACCAGAGTATTGGTGACAAATACTGAATCCCAGTTCACCCCTTGGCCCCCGCCCTCTTACCCCTATTCCTCCATTTTGCGTGTACACATGAAGGGGTAGTGTTGTCCCAGTTCTCAACTAGAAAAGCACTCGGAGAGTGCAGACCTCCGCCAAGTGCAACAAAAATCAGTGCAAATAATATTGTGAATTGTTTAAAAACAAAAATGCCTTCAACTCCTCAATCTCCCCCATGAGAGACTCTAATGTGCTGAAGGTGTGCTGGAAAATGCGGACCAGATTTTAGGGAAACCTGGCAAAAACATGGAATGGATTATCTATACTGGTGCACTGGAAAACCTGGGACGGATTTAGGGGGGGAAACTGGATCGGGAGTCTGGATCGGATTTTTTCCATGCCGGCTGATCCGATACCAATACGCATTTTTTGTTAATATCTGCGGCTGATCCGATCCAAATATCAGATCGGGACAAGTCTAGTTCCAAACCCTACCCCTTGCAGCTCGGTTTGAAGGGGTAGTTTCAAGTGCCAGGACCAAGGGGTAGGGAGTAAGGGATGAATTGGGATTGGGATTGGGCCAAAGACTCTATGAACATGATTCTCTATTCAACTCCTGACTCAGCTTCTACATTCATGGTAATTTAAAAATAATACTGAAAAGAATTTCAGGCAGAAGAAATCAGCCTGGGACTATCCACAGGCAATCACTTTTCTCCATCATCATTCCACCGTGCTTTAGGCCAGTCGCCCAACCGTGTAGCCTACAGGACAAATACCCAGTGTAATTAGTTTCTGGTGAGGTGCACAGTGTTTTCTGGTGTTTTCTACTGCAGAGCTGATGAGATCTGGGGAGGTGTTCCACTTTGTTCCACCTCCTGGTTTTCCATTCTCAACATCACACTTCAGCACAAACATGTAATTTAGCAGTAACAGGCTGAAGGTGTCACTTGTGTACACATAGTTCGATCCGTGTAGAATGTGTGTGTCACTCACAGCCTCAGTGTGGACGGGGTGCACAGCGAAGAGCAGCGCCGTCACAAAGGCCAGGCGTGAATCCTCGAACACGGAGCGCTCGCACGTGTGCATGAGCAGGCAGGTTACGGCGCAGTGCAAACACACGTTAACAAGGTGGAAATACAGAGGCGTCATGCCGTCGAGCAAGATGTTCAACCTGACGGAGAGAAAGGAAAGTACATTATTATATACAACAAACATGAATACAGTCAGTGTCATTTATGTTTCCATGAAATCCGACTATACAGACACATGAAAAGGGTCAACTTTATCTGAAACAATCATCCTGATAAATCCCACTAAGGATTTACTTCAGGAATCCCAAAAGTAAATTACCGTTTACATTTCCTGGATGGAGTGATTGTCTCCTAATCCTGAACAGAATCTCAATCCATTTTCTGCAGTGCCATGAATTTCAAATGAAAAGAGCGTGACTGTCAGGTTCCCAACATCAAATCACACCCCGCTTAAGATCCAGCGGCATCTAATCCCTCAGCGAACAATAACAGTGAGATATGCAATTTTCACCTACTTTATCATAATTGGTATTAGGCTGCAACAATCCCCTCACCACCCAACAGAATATCAACAACCTGATGACAACAACAAACCCAGATGAGGGAGGGAGAACTGAGCATCACAGTCGCTCAGGCTCCAGCTGAAACATCTTCCAGTGTTCTTCAGCTAAGATTATTCTCCATTAACCCATTAAGATGCAGGGATATTTATGTGGCAGTTGCAAAATTTATTTTTTTTCTCTATATTTAACTTTTGTTACATGATTTATTACCATTTATTATTATATTAACCTCTGCGTTTTACAGTTTTTCGATGAAAATTCTGTATTTTTCTATGTGTAATTTACTGATCACATAGATTTCATTAAAGCTCTGATTAAATTTGAGGATTATTGTATTAGAAACAGAGAAAAATTAAGAAAAAAGTTAGTTTTTCAGTGAAGATATCAATAACTGAAACATCTGATGGGCTCTGATACTTTGGTTTATTCTTCACTGGACATGATGTTCATATCTATTAGGAACGCAACAGTACAGGTTATCCTCGGTTCAGTAGATATTGCGGTTCTTGTGTCACAGTTCGGCACAGTTCAGATGCAGAGGCTCGGCTGGGCACTGAAACGCAACTGGGAACCGATGAAGAGGCTTAAGGCTCATTTATGTTCACTTTACGTATGTAAACAGGTACATCTGTTTCTAACGCCGTGCGTCACTGCCTTCATACTCCATATGTGTTGTACAGTGGAATGAGTTTCTCAATTGATCCACAAGAGGGCGCCACTCTTAATTTAAATACTGGCTGAATACCACGAAGAAGAGTAGTTTTTTTGAGAACAGAATAGAATAGAATAGAACAGAATACTTTATTTATCCCACCCTGTGGAAATTTATTATTACAGCAGTATAAGGTGCAGAAAATCGATATAATTCCATTTGGCCGACGCTTTTATCCAAAGCGACGTACAAGTTAGGCATGTATAGCATAAAGGGCCTTGCCCAAGGGTCCACCTGGGATTTGACCTGGCAACCTTCCGCACCAAAGTCAGCGGTGTTAGCCACTAAGCTATCCAATCGCTATATAAATAATAGAGAAAGGAAGACAATGATTAAAACATATTTATTGTGTATTTGGGGGTTAGTGAGTGCTAGTGTACAGTCTGATGACTGAAGAAAGTCAATAATAACAAAACATGGCGGCAAGAGAGGAGGTTTTACTAATGTGGATACTAACATTAATATTGAGAAGGGTAGTAGTCATAAAAATATTTGTAGTTTTTCTCCAACACACGCAGTTGGTCTTTGAAATTTTTCTGTTCAAATCTCAAATCTGCCTACACGGTTCTTGGTGATACTGCTTTGTATTTTCTGTCTGGGTCCAGATCCACAAGCTGATAAAGCCAGAAAACAGACAGAATTCCCTATATAATGTACGCAGGGGATGGACAGAATGCTTCATCTGTATCATTCTGTGTCTTTAACGTAGAGTATAAATGAACCTTTACTTAGAATTGGATGTTCCATTTAAATCAAATGGGCTCGGTGCAGTGCACAGCTGGGCTCTGCATCTGGCTCCGGCCAATGACCGTAGAATTCCATAAGTCAGTCATCTTGCAAAGCACTAATATAAACGCAATTTGTCCGTAATTGTCATTTGCAAATAATGAATGAGCTGTACTACAATATCAGCTTGTATTGAACCACTGGGACGTAAACAAAGGTACGTGTCTGTAAGTAAATTTAAGCCATTTAGCACATTCCGATTGTGAATTTCCCATTGGGAGGAATATAGTGTGTGTGTGTGTGTGTGTGTGTGTGTGTGTGTGTGTGTGTGTGTGTGTGTGTGTGCGTGTGTGTTTGTAAAACTA
>JAPSES010098890.1:0-19905 GCA_029822895.1 Maxillicosta whitleyi | reverse complement strand
CACACATACACACTCACACACACACACACACACACACACACGCACATACAGACACTCACACACACACACAAACACACACACACACACACACACACATACACACTCACTCACACACACGCACGGGCGCACACACAGACACACACACACACACACACACACACACACACACACTATAACTGATGTGTCTGGAATGAAACAGAGCCAGTCTGGTAATCCCTCTACATGGTATGTTTTTATCCTCTGTGCTACTAACAGATTTGACTAGACAAACACAGAACACTCAAAACAACATAAAGCTAAAATAGCTCTTGTATTTAATTATTTTAAACATGTTAGCACTTTTTCCCCTTAAGGTAATTCTACTGAATCAGAACAAACTGCTAGCCCACAACCAAGAAAACACACGTAAAAACAATCCATATGTATAAAACTTTCAGCTATTGAAACCTAATATATTAACATTATATATAAACATCATATAGAGTTTTCTGATGACTAGTGAAGCCTGCATTCCTTTCTCTTATTGCTACACGGTGAATAGGTTTAGTTTGAAAATTGTTGTTAATTTTGAGCTGATCTCAAAAATAATAACCAGCACATGTTCGCAACAGTTATAAACGCATAGAAATGACATTTTCTACAATAACAACCCAAATAGTTTGCAGAAAATAGGCATTTGGGAGTGATGTTCCTTAAAATTGATGAGGTCAATCATGAAAGAGAGGGGTACACTGGCAGACTTCTTGACCCAAACTGCATAAACTAGGGAAATATGCTCTGATTTTTGGTGAGGAAGTTGTCTCAGCACATGAACTAAAACTTAAACTGTGTGGAGAGAGTCATGAAAATTATGGATGTCTGACATATGGTTAAATAATTTACAAAGAAAATATAGAATAGAGACATTGTTTGAATTTGCAAATAAATTTAAAAAAACATATTAAAAAAATAGGATTTGGGGAAGACAACTCCAATTAGAACCAAATGAAACAAATGATAACTTAATATGTTAATCTTACCTGATAATAAATAGAGTGCATGTTCTGACTGTAGCAGTTCAGCAGAGCCTTTAAAAGCTGTAACAGTCTTTGGACAGCAGGGGGCACCAGTAGAACTGTTTCACACCCTGCAGTTAATCTGCAAAAGGCATGAGAACAAGAGCTCAAACAGTTCTGTATAAAATATACACAACATAACAGGAGTTAAAGAGTTTACATAAGTTTAACTCGTGGTATTTACCCTCTTGATGCGATGTGGAGAATGTGGTCAAACCTCTCATCTTATTTTCTTCTTCTCTTCTTATAGGCCACGTTTGTGTTACTGGCTCTGGCATGGGTATTTGTGCCTGTGTACATCTCCTCAGGGGTTTGTTTAACACACACACACACACACACACACACACACACACACACACACACACACACACACACACACACACACACACACACATACATCAGATTGTTAAGGCTGGTTCAGCAGGTACCTTTAGGTACCAAAAGACATCCTCATAACGAACACATAACACCTACAGAATTCCGCGAAAGGGTGTTACACCACACTACAGTCAACCACAGATGCAGGGTGACACAATTAACTATTACTCTTGGTTGATAGATGGGTTTATGCAGCAGAAGTGTGAACACGTGGAACAGGTCCACGTACATGTCATGTAAAAATTAAAGTCAGTTTTTATTGCAGAATGGGACTTTGCACATGTCAACCCTGAACATGTTGAGGACTGAAATTGTCTCAAAATACAAAGATTCTTTATGTTGTATCTTATTTTATCAAGCATCGTACACCGCCATAAATTAAGTTTTTTTATTGTTTTTTTTTTTTTTTTAAAGATTCAGTAGGTGAGCTTCATTGGTAATCATGTGTTTATTTCATGTTTGTTTTGGAGGTTATGTTGTGCCAGGAGTCTGTTTTCTTTTTATTTTTGTGTTATATAATTTCATTTCTAAGCTAGCTGTTGCTTGGTCACACATATATATTTAATGTTTTTTTTTTTTTTTTTTTTTTTTTAATTTCAAATTAATAACTGTTTTTAGAAATGAAAATTTAAAAAAAAGTCTTCTAGGTAAGGTTTTTTTTTTTTTTTTTTTTCATTTTATATAGATAAAAAGAATCACTTTCCACAGTAACTCTGATGCAGTGAGCCTCTATCTGCTATTTGCTGCTTCCTTGTAGCTACTGTGATAAAGTGTGAAAACATGTTTGTCAAGACTGAATTATTCCCATTTCATCTGTGAGAAAAACATCACAGCTCACAGTGACACCTGCTGGAGACACAACACAGCCTAGATCAGGGATGTGAAATTCACTGAAGTTCAGGGGTCACATACAGTCTAATATGAAATAAGCGGGCCAGACCAGTAAAATTATATAAATAATAGGATGATAACTTATGAATAATGTCAACTCCAAAGTTTTCTCTATCTTTTTGATTGGAAAAAAGTTAAATTCCAAAAAGAAAATGTATACATCTACAAATTGTACTTGAACATAGCATAAACAAATATGAACAACCTGAAAATCTTAAGAAAAATAAGTGAAGTTTTAACAATATTATGCTTTAATTTGTTTATTTACACATGTGCATTATAAAGTGCAGATCCCAGTGGATACACAAAACATTAACAAGCAGAATATTGTTAAGATTCCACATATTTCTCTTATGACATTTCAAGTTGTTCATATTTGTTCAGGTTAGTTGCATTTTTGTAAAAGGCTAGTTTGTAAATGAAAATAGATTTGTGTGATTTTACTTTTCTTACAGTAAAACACAGAGGAAAACACTGCAGTTTTTATTATTCATAGGTTAATATGATAATATTTTACTGATCTCACACACTTTAGGTTGAATTGACCTATAAAGAGTTTAACATCCTTGATTGTTAACATCTTCAGTGTCATTTTTTATTTTACAAGTTCATCCCACGGGTCAGATTGGACCCTTTGGCAGGACAGTTTTGATCTCTGGGCCGTATGTTTGAGACCCCTGGCCTACACTATTTGATTCAATTATATATTTATGGAAAAGGAGATAATTTGTGTTTTAATTTTTAGGGCTTTTCAAAAGTTCACGTCAGGTTCACTTGACACAGCCACTGTTACTTTTGTAGAGGAACAGAAGAGCGCCACTGATAACTCAAATCCACTATATAATCATGGATTTAACTAGTGCAACACACACTTCATCTACTAACTTTAAATGTTACATATTGAACTTTTAAGCTAAGTTCTTAAGGTTAAACTGAATGTTGTTCTACTCATTGTATTGTCAAGGTTAATGTGATATTACAATCCTTGACCATCAAAACACAGGGGAAGATGTCACCTTTTCTTTGTAATAGCGTTTCATTCAGTAAAGTAATACAGCAGCCACAGGGTGTTTTTGCACTAACTCTATTTCTGAAAATTCAGGTTCAACAACTGTACTATGTTTTGCTATTTTATGGCAAAAGGAACATATCAACTCCGATTTAACAGATATGACTTGGACTTGTCAGTTTATCATTACAGCTAGATTTTGCAAGCGTCCAAAAACAATCCTCTATTGTTCATGTGTAGTGATTTCATTGTGTTGATGTGTGTGTGTTCAGATTGTGACAATGCCAGAGTACCTGGGCCGTCGTTTTGGGGGCGAGAGAATCCGAACCTACCTGGCTGTTCTCTCACTGTTGTTATCCGTCTTCACAAAAATATCAGTATGTCAATTTTACAAAAAACACACATGATAAAAGTTGTTTTCTGTTTAATGCCATCATCTGCAGTTGGACAGAATCTGTCCAGGTCCAGCTGACATATGTGTTTCTCTGACCAGACTGACCTGTACTCTGGAGCCTTGTTTGTTCAGGTGTGTCTTGGATGGAACCTCTACGTGTCCACTGTCCTCATGCTGGTGGTCACTGCTCTGTACACAATTGCAGGTACATAATTAAATAAAAACACACATATTTTATAGTTATTTTCCTATGAGGATATAATTAGCAGGCAACAATGGTCCAGTATGTATGCACAGTTGCTGCTGTTTTCATTTAGAATTTCTTCCCTACAATTTAATAATCTAAAATAAATAAATAAATAATGACAATATTTTCTATCTGCATCTAACTCCATCCTAAACCAATTTTTGTAATAATATAGATTAAGTAATGAGACTATGAAAGTGTAAATCACAGTACTACACAAGGGTGTGACACTAAAAACTAAAATGTGTTTTTTGTGCTATAAGAGTTACGGTAACCCTTTACTAAGTGAACAAATATGCTTGGATTGCTATGATAAACAAATAAAACTCATAATTCTTTTATGAACATCATAAAACGATCTCTAAGCTAATAAGAAATAAAGTAGATAAATATGTTAATTGATGTTATTAACACATAGTTATGTCAATAAGCATCTTAAATGGGCTTTATTAACTAGTAGTAAGGCTCATTACAATGAAACCTGATGTAAATCATTACTCGTATTCTAACTTCTTTCAGGTGGTCTGGCTGCTGTCATCTACACTGACACTCTACAAACATTTATCATGATTGTAGGAGCGATCATACTGACAATTACTGGTGTGTATAGTTTGCACTATTTGAAACACACACTGTGCCTAGAAATATACAAATGAATTGTGCAAAAATAAAAAAAAAAACACAGTAAATTCAAGGTGGAGATATGTGTTTTTGTTCCTCAGCTTTTAACAAAATCGGGGGCTATGGAAACCTGGAGCAAGTGTACAGTATGGCAGTGCCCAGTAAAATCATTCCAAACAGTACCTGTCACCTGCCACGTCAGGACGCCATGCACATGTTCAGAGACGCTGTCACTGGAGACCTGCCCTGGCCCGGCATGACCCTCGGACTCACCATACTGGCCACCTGGTACTGGTGCACAGACCAGGTACCTCTACACACATGCAGACATTCACATGTACAGACGAGCCCAGCAGAAATAGACACTATACAAACAATACAAGCAGTTCATTCATTTGCCACTCAGGGCTCAACCCAAAAACTGACCTGAATTCACTGAATGTTTTTTTTGTTACCTTACAATACATGTTTTCACAGTAGTAAACAAATGAGAGCTTGTATTGAGAAAAATGACTGGACTTAGTTTTGATAGTTTGATCACCTGATTTTTTAATTATTTTTTTTTAGGTTTGTATCATTGTCGTATCAATCATGGGAAACCTACCCTTTGTTTCACGTGCATCTTCATATATTACTTCTTTGTAAACATACTATATTTTACACATACATACATTAGTGTTTAGTTGAGTAGCACCATAGTCAGCAAAGCGTATTGTTTTTGGTTCGGTTTGTTTGTTTGTTTGTTTTTTTAACACTCTAGCAGCACAACTATTGGTTGAATTCATACCAAATTGGGTTTATAGATTGCGACTGACACAAAATAGATATAGTTCAATTTTGGGAACAGTAGGTCTTCTCTTTTTCTTCTCCCATAAACTTACAATGGGTGGAATTTCAAATATCTATAAAAACAGAGGCAGTTGATATGCTGACGTCACCACATGCATAGACATGACATCAGATGGATTGATGCCAAAATAAGCTACAATATGTGTGAGGGGTTGGGTTTGTTGTGCCTAGCACCACTTGTTAAATTTGTTTTAGGAGGAGACAGTAAAGCTTAAAACAAGACAAAAGTCAATTTTGAAAGGCCACTCTCTTCCTCTAGTTATAAGCAGCTCATTCCATGGTAACCAAAGATATAATGATTATATGCTAATAAAAGCATACATTATAGAAGACCACATTCTATTTCTGCAGTTACATCTTCCTAGATCCCCATAAATCTACACACTGGACCTTTAAGGCAGTCGCTCTCCACAAATATTTTGTGCTAAACCCAAGCTTCAAAATATCTGCAGAAATCTGAAGGCCACTATAATTATCTTGGCAAAATGAAACACACTTTTATATGTGGTTTGTTGCACCAAACTAGTCTGGGTTAGCAGTTACTCATACACATGCTAAAAACCAGAAATGGAATCACACTACCGTTCATCTACCAGAACTGGTTGAAAACAACAAGGCCACGTCAGCATTAGTACTGTATCTGTTTATTTACATTGACTTTTGGTCCCACATCTGTGTTAAACATTACATGCAGACAGGAGGCAAATTGATCAAAATAAACATGTAATGTGAAAGGTCACTTCCAGGATGACAGTGCCCCCATCAATAGAGTACGAGGGCATGATATGAATCGTATGCTATGACTTTTACAATCACTAGATCTCAAACCAACTGAATATGTCATTGATGGTACAGTATACTCAAAGACCTGATCAAATGACAACTTTCTAAGATGCTTCATCAGCTTTTCTTATTTATATATACTATGAGCTGTATTGTTCACATACATCAGGTCACTGGTGCTCATTTATGGTTTATGTCTTTCAGATGAAGCCTTATACAAGCATTTTGGCCTTAAAGGTGTGATATTTTGCTCTTTTTAAAACGGAAATATAGATTTTCACACATTTCCCTGTGCTCTACATAAACTGTAAATGCTCTGCTTGGGTCTGAATTCTTCATTAATTCAACACCACAGGTTCATCTTCAACACAATTTCTAACTAATGACACCAGAAAGGTCATTTTGAGCGCTGGCCCTTTAAATGTAAATGAGCCACTTCAGGCCCCACCCCCTCCAGGTTGTTGGCTGTGCTGCTCTGTCCTTTTCAACCAACAACTGAACATTTTTGGTATTTGGCTCAAAGTTTGGATATATTTTCAGTATGGGCTACAACTTATTCTGTTGACAAACAATCATGATATACTTGGAGAAAAGTTTGTTGAAAATCTTGACCTTATATGGGCAAATGTTGTGATGGAACTAGTTATAGACACAAAAAATTAAGCAGGAATTTAAACAGGTTTTAGAAATCTAGTTGATTTTTTTGCAAAAATAAAGATAGCTTTGCAGCACCTGGAGGGTTCACATTCAAACTTTATGAACTATTAGGGTCCAAATACACAAATAAAAGTGGATTTAGCAAAATATGACCCCTTTAAGCTTCTTCCATTTTAAACCAAACCCTGTGCAAAAGCTGATTGTAACCCTCAGTACATGGTAAGGTTGTCATGAAAAAGATGGATATTTAAAGGATACATTTTCAGTTCCTTCCTAATAAAGTCAGTGACTAGCTTGTATCCAGTGCTTGTACTATACGATGTTGTGAAAATATGGCCACTAGTTGTTACATTACATTTACACAAGACTTCTGCAAGATATATAATGGTAAATCAACATGGTAAACCCTCTCACACCATCAACACCAGATCACAGTATTCTGAACACTAACTTGTATTGTCTTTTTTTTTTTTTTTTTAATCACAGACAAGTTGATATGGAAATAATTACAGTACAAAATTCTGCAGAAAATTAAAGCACTTGAGGTAAATTGTAAATATTTATTCAAAGGATTGTTTACAAGACTGAAGTGCCAGAGAGACAGTTTTACTGTCTACAATGTACACTATCAGTAAAAGATGTCCTAGCACAAGACTTTAATAGACACATTTTTAAAAATCCACGCTCAGATGGCTCTGCACATTGTTAAACGCTCAAATACTGACATATTCTTTACTAACAGATCTGTACCTGCACACAAGACACTACAGATCCCACACAGTAAGAAACCATCACCAAGAAATGTTGTTTGAAAAGTGATTGTCAGACAGCTCCTCTAAAAATATATTCGATAAGAAGAGGAAAAGGTAAGATCTTGTGCTGCAAAATTTCATGAGTTTGTCCCAAGCCCTACCCTTCCACCACATTTCATAAAGTTTGGTGCAGTAGTTTTTACATAATCCTGCTGAGAAATAAGCAAATAAACCATGAAAGAGATGCAGTTGAAAATGTAACCACCTTGGCTGACTTCATACATCATTAACCGTTGTTGGCAGAACTAAAAAATACCAATTAGTTCTTTTCATGATTTAAAAATAGAAAATAGCAGGCATGCCAGAGATAAAGTAGATCCCACAATGAGGAGTCACCAATTTCCTAGCAGGAAGTCTGTGTCAACATTCATGTCATGTCATGTACCTTTACCGGCTCATGGTTTCATCTAGCAGCCTTGTTATTTGGAGACGCTTTTTTCTGCGACGCTCCCCCTCCTCGTGCCCTCAACTGCCTAAAATTGTTCAGTTTTGACAGTGACATGCCCAGTACTCCTGCTGGGTTGGCTGGTGGGTGCGGTGAGGTATAGTCCGTCTTTCTGTTACCGGGGCTGTGGCGTCGTGGTGACCGACCAGAGCGCGTCTGAGTATTCAGCTGGTCTGAATTGGGCTGAAGCATGTGACTCTGCCAGTAACGGTGTCCTCCGATAACAGGACCAGCTGCTCGGGTGGGTCGGTGATAGCTTCCTGGTTTGGCGATGACTACTTTGGGTCCCTTCGATCTTACGTCACGAGCTGGAGATCTGGCGGCCTGGAACAGCTAGGCATAGAGAAGAATAAGAGTGGAATATGAGGTCCAGTGTGGTAGATGGAAAATCATACACTAATGGAGCACTAATTCCAGTCCAGTTTCCTCATACTCATCCTTCCTGACTATAAAAATTAATCTTCCCTGTTGTAACTTGTTTTAAACTTATGTAACCATAATTACTTTATTAATGTGTTATGCAATTGTTATGATGTGTATTTTTTGGTCACAGGTGATTGTTCAGCGATCCCTATCGGCTAAAAACATGAGCCATGTGAAAGGAGCCTCAATCTTGGCAGCATACTTGAAAATCCTACCCTTCATCTTCATCGTCCTGCCAGGCATGATCAGTCGAGCTCTCTATCCAGGTGTGTATGTGGGTGGACAAGCACACACTGACATACACACACCTTTTTAACAGGTAGTAGCTTGCTTTGACATAACTGATAAAGCACACCCATTAGTTTTGGGTTTGTGCATGTGCCCTTCCAGTAACTCGAGATCAACGAACCCTGGTGTCTGTTCGTGACAAACTTCCTCACATTTTTTATGGATTACTTATCAAAAGGTTTTTGAAATAATTACACCATCAATGTGTCATCTAAATGTCACTGAGGTAAACCAAAGAATAGTGATGACATACAGCAGAAAAAGGAATGGGTGTTTTCAATTATCTGGAATCAGCAAATTTCAAAAATAATTAGGAATTTTGTTTAAATCCAGTAATAGTGGAATTTCGTAAACTCCGGAAAGACGATACCCATGTTTCAAAAAACTTATTTTATGTGCATTTTGATGTTGATGTAAAAAAGCATTGCTTGAAAAGAAAATGTGCTGACGTGGTGACATGACATGATGAGTTCCAGGGGTTACAGATAAATCAGGGTCGCTTTGGGTTCATTTTTCAGATGACTGTGGTAGTTTGAGGTTTGCTTAAATTGGCTTTTGCTAACCATGTTGCGGGTGTTTCCTCTGGGACAAGGACCTCTTTGATCAAATGTATATTTCAGCACACAAAAATTCACACAAATTGATTCAGAATATTTTTCTCCATGCATACAATATATAAAGTAAAATTTAAGTGGGAATACAATTTATACAACAGAAGGCATCCCTTTAGGACCACTACTGAGGAATCAACTCCAGATCTGAGGACAAGGGCTCTGATAGATTTAACCTGTCAGATATGTTTGGGTTTTTTTTTACTTTAGATTTTTAATTTCACTCTCATTAATTGCTGCTGGAATATATGTTTGGAGTGTAAAGTCTTTTAATGTACTTAATGGGGGATGGAAACACCTTCTCTCAATATCTGATCAAGGCAAAATTCAACTCATTGGTGCATTTCTCACCATCTTCCTTTTATATACCCATAAAGTCATAAAACATGGCAGCAACAGCAGGTAGTGTGCAGTGATTTAGATATTGACTTTTTTTTAACATAAAAAAAACTGTAATAAAATATTCTTCTCCTTCAGTGTATCCATGTTTAACATAGCCTATACTGTTCCATTGTTTAGACACCATGCAGTCTGGTGTATTTACTCCAAAGCAATTGATGAAAACATGTCTAATGAGCACTTTTTCCTGTTTTGCAACATTTTAAAAGTCAACCTCAAGGTTGTCTGTTAACAGGTTAATAATAGATATGAGTTGTAACTGTCTGCTCACCTGTCCAATGTGTCGGTGTGGTGATGGGTGACCCTGTCTGCGAAGCTGCTGTGACTGCAGGATGAGAGCAGTACTGTCGTCTG
Organism: Maxillicosta whitleyi; assembly: GCA_029822895.1. Taxonomy (NCBI): domain Eukaryota; kingdom Metazoa; phylum Chordata; class Actinopteri; order Perciformes; family Neosebastidae; genus Maxillicosta; species Maxillicosta whitleyi. The sequence continues at coordinate 9,689 of JAPSES010098890.1, read as the reverse complement.
TCTTGCTGGGTTCCCGAAGATCCAGCATGCTCTGGGAAAAGCGAGCCATCACGTTGAACCCGTCATGCCGATTCCCGTGGCCTGACCCCAGTGTGACTCCGTTGATCAGTGGGTCTTTCTGCTCTGGCTGTGCATCATAAAACTCCTCCTCTGATGCTGTGGAGTTGCTTGATGGGTCATCGTTGACCGCCCGGTCACAGTTGACCTTGGTGCTGTCTTGGCTGCCATCCTCGTTACTTCCGGAGTCTTCGGGATTCGCCTTTGATTTAATACGACTGCGCCCTGTCCTTATATTTTCCGCGGTTTTCATTTCAGCGTTTGAGTTAGCTGGTTCATGCACTTGGTCCATTTTTATTACAGTGACCTGAGCTTCACTTGACATCTTTGAGAGGGAGGGGTCTATTACCAACTGTAAAGTACGCCGTTTTGGAATGGGAGGTGCTATGTTTTGGGATTCTATAGTTTGTCTGGTATTGTCTGTAGGCTGTGGAGTATCAGTAACATTGGACTGTGATGTGGGGGTTTGTGTGTTTGGTTTGTGTGTGTCCTCTGTTAAAGGTGTAATGAGCTGCTGGGGGGGGGCTCTGGCATCTGTTGTATCAGCGTGGTCTGTATTTGCAGTATCTGTATTTGTGTGTTTTTTCTCATTGGACTGTTTTTTGGTTGGACTCTCAGCATTTGTAGAGGCATCTGTGCTTGGATTTCCTGAGGGGGAGTTGGCTTTTCCTGCTTCATTTGCAACAGGACTTGAAGCAGGTTCCTCATTTTGAGCTGGTAGAGCCAGTGGTGCACGGAAGCGTATAGCTTGACTGACCTCAAACCTCTCTGACCTCTGTAAGTGAACCTTATGGGCTCGGGTTTCATCCCTGATGTTTATGAAGCCAATCACATCACTGGGCGGGTCTGGTTCGGGCCATGTGGGCAGGTATGGAATCAAGTATGCACGCTCTAGGCCGACCAACCCTGGGTGTAGAGGTGGCTCCTGTGTGATCTTATGACGCTTTTTCAAAATCAACCCTGGGGGATTCTGGGTGTTTGAATTTTTGTTGCTGGAATTCTGGTCAGAGGAGGACGGACTTAACTGGGTTCCTGTAGCAACCAGGGCGTACTTCGGATTGATGAGCTTCCGAGCCACCGAAGCTGGGACTGGAATAGGAGCTGTGTGAGGGACCGGCTCAGGGAGCGGTTCATCTGCCAATGAGACTTTGTTGAGAGACACACCTCTAGACAGAAAGTAAAGCTCCCGAAATTGTAGGTCAAAAGTCTCCACTGCCTGTCCTGTGATCGCAGTGATGAGGTTACGGTCGAAACGAGAGGATGACCAGGTGAAGCTGAAACAACACAAATAAGCACACAATAATTCACACCAAACATTCCCCTATTAAATGCTATAATTTAAAGGGCATTGTTTCTACCACTAGGCATGTCTTAGTCAAAAGAAAAATACAGTTTAATGTCCCAGACCAGCATCGAATTTATTCAATATGATTCATGCAAAAAGGTGAAAGATAAAGGTTTAGTAACGTTACAGTTTGTGATATATGTTCACATTGTCATTTCATTGTGGTGAAACCGAAACAAAGATTAAATCCCAATTGTAGCATAAGTTGACTGATCTAATGGTAAGTTTGCTTTACATTAAATACTTGGTAGCTTTCATAAACCAGTGGTTGTACATCATAGTGAGGTAGATGGATATTGATATGTATTAATAATTAAGTTAACTTTTTAGATTATTGTATTGCAAAATGGCAAGAAAATAATCAACAAGAACCTTAAATTCAATAACATTTGTCAACATCATAATCTGTAAATACAGTTCTCTCAGCTATAGTGAAAAAGTGTTTCATGAAGCTAAAGAATCCCTCAGGTCTTCACCACAAAAATCATTTTATTTTATCCTCAGGGCCGTGAATGTTTATGCCAAATTTAAGACATTTTATCAAACTGATCCTGTGAAGTCACATTTTTAATCATAAAGGGGGAAAGACTGATTGTTAATTTAAACACTGATAGGAACTTCTGATATAATATTCATACACAACAACATTTCTACTAAGATATTGTCATGTGGACCTGGTACATAACATAGCTCTGAACTGACTGTCACTGCTGTGCTTTTAAAAACATTTCCTTAATCTGTCCTTACATGTTTTTGCAAAGTTTCCATGTCCTAGTTCCTTGTGAGAAAAGATTAAACATTACACTGACATTTATCATCTTCAGTCAAGCATCACATTATGCTCTTTGATCATGATTCTGGTATATCCTTCCTGGACTTGCAGGAAGGAGTCACATATTTAAGAATATGCAGATGCTTTACTAAATAAATCACTTTGTAACACAGTAAGAGTGGAGTAAAAATGGAGGACCAAATACATGTTTCACTCCTCGACACAACTTTTAATAGTATACATTTGTGTGTTAAATGTGAATTGCTCACAGTGAAGTGTACAGGTGCAACAGCACAGCTATTCTGGTTGAATAAACCAATAGCTATGTTCACTTTCCTTCAACCAAATTGAAAACATTCATAATTGGGTTTTAACTTTTTAATATCTTATATAGAAAAATAATAATTATAATGAACTGCTGTAACTATTCTTAGTTTTGTACACTTACTCACTTATAATTTGTGTGTCTATGTAAAAAAAAAAATCGACACCTTTTTCTTTCAATAAAAAGAGAATTAAAAAAAAAAGAAGGAAACATTCATAATTAAGATTCCTACTGAACTGTTTAGACCAGGACTGTCAAACTCATTTTAGTTCAGTTCCACATTCAGCCAAATTTGATATGAAATGGGCCGCACCAGTAAAATAATAACAGAATAATATATAAATGATGTCAACTGCAAACTTTTCTCTGTTTTAGAGTGAAAATATTAAAATTACATTATGAAAATGTTTACATTTACAAACTATGGTTTAAAACAATGTGAATATGAACAAACTGGAAAAAAAATGTGTGATTTTAACAATATTATGCTTCAGTTTATCATTTTCACAGGTACATTATAACTTACAGATCACAGTGGATCTATAAATACACAAAACATTCAATAACAGATAATTATATTATTAAAACTGCACTTAAGACATTTCAGGTTCATATTTCCTCAGATTATTCACATGTTTTGCAAAATTGTACTTTGTTTTGGTGTAAATATGTGAAAATGTTCACAGAGTTGTGAGTATTTATTAGATATTATGGTCGTATTTTACAGATGTGACCCACTTGAAACTGAATTGTTCTGTCTGGCCCCTGAACTAAAAATGATTGTTAATATCTTAGTTTAATTTTAGCATTTCACAAAGTCATCACGAGGATGGACTGGACTCTTTGGCGGGTCGGATTTGGCCCCCCGGGCTGCATGTTTGACACCCCTGGTTTAGATGGATGCAAAAACGAATTTGAGTTTTGTTGATATCAGTAAAAGTGGTTCCACTGGCCATGTGTAATCAGCCATAAATATAACAAAAGATGTTTTTTATCAGTGGTTCAGTGAATTCTGGCTTTGTGCATCTTGTTAAACTCCTGTTTTGCGTGAATGACTTGTTGTTTGGAGCCTTTCCGTCATCAAGGCGTCCAAGAATCCTTGAATATTTTACAGCCTCGAACAGAAAATGTTGTCAAAATGACAGACCAGTCTTGTCTTCTGTCCCTCCCCAAAACATGTCCCATTGCCAGATGATACCCCCACACGAAGCAGACATGCACAGAAAGAATATACAGTATTTATTCCATCTAGAGAGAAGCAGTCACATGAAGTGTTGACTGGGTTTATACCACAACACTTAACAAAACTGAAAAGTCCTTTTAATCAGGCCATTCTGTTGGATATATGACACATCTTATTGTTTACTGTTTTGTATTATATTGTATTTATTTTTAATTTATATAATTAAGTGAAATATTATGGTTTATGTAAACGCACCTAGTGACAATCAATAATACTCAACAGGTAACTTATCTGACATGTAGTTGGTGGGTTTGCCTAATTTCAGGTCTATAATCACAGTACGTTTTTACGACTGTATTTTATTGTATTTTTAATTATCTGTATTTTATTGATCCTTTGTAACGCACTTTGTGACCCTCTTTGCCTGTGAAAGGTGCTATATAAATAAACTTTACTTACTTACTTAAAGCTACAAAATTTTCACGACTTATCAGATTTTTATTGGCAACTGAAAGTTTACATGCAACAGCAATGCTACAGTGAGTCTCTAGGGGGTTAAATGTTTGTTGAAAATGAGGTAGTCCCAGTGGAGCAGGCTTCAGTTTCCATTGTTACTAGTGTTTTTTTGATACCACTCGTCAGGCAAATACACAATACATAAACCACACAGAGAAAGGCACTGTGCACATGCATAATGAGCCTCGCCATTATTTCACCTATCAGAAGAACCGTGTCATACCACAATAGATACAGACAGAGAACGCACTGCTCACCTGTAGGAGCCAGAGATGGCTTTGTCTCCATCCACTAGGAGGAACTTCTGGTTCAGTGATCCACGTACTCTCTGTGCTGACCGTGTGAAAAACTCCACCCCCCCACAGCAGCGTACACGGAGATTCTGCACAAACACGCAGGGATAATGCTAATGTAAAGAGAGGCTCATGCAGGTTTATAGAGACAAGAGGAAGGATTGTCCCAGAGAAAAATAAATAGGCAGACAGAAAAGAATTACCAACACAAAACAATATGTCTCTAATAATAGCCCCATAAATCATATTTGCTAATTTTACAGGTTTGAGCACGGACTGTATCTGCAGTACATATGCACATGCTTTTATGACACACCCTGTGTTGTTTGTCTTTGGCCCTGTGATAAGGGTGTGGTTGCAGGCAGAGCGTTACCTCGCAAGTAAATGTTCTGTGCGAAATCTCACAAGAGACACTAACCATAGAAGTCGTAAATGTTCATAATGAAAGTGGGAGATAAGACAAGTTTGAAGAGAATCAGCCTAAGGGTAATGGCTAGGAGGAACAAAAGAGAACCATATTACAGAAAGGGAGTAATGTGACACAAAAGTGAAAGTTGTTAAAATAATTAGAAAACCGCTCACCAAATGTTACATATTTTATGTTACCGCTTAAACCAGTTCAACTTGGCAAGTAAAGGAATAACAAGGAAATTCCCCCTATGGCAGTCAACTAGCTGCAGCATGCATATTACCCAGACCTGCAGGGAAAAACCTGTTCAAGTTGCATCAATCATATCCCTTCCTTTGAAATATTATCCTTTTATTAATACTCTAATCTAAATTATTACTGCAAAGGTGTCAATACAAAGATATTATTTTTCAGAAGTAGGCACCAGACCTTTTCCTGTTATTCTGCATCTATCGTGAGTAGCTGCTCTAACTAGCTCATCTTTCAGCTCATCAAAACATCATCCTGGGTGTGTATCTGTGTAGCGGCATACCTTTAGATGCCCACGATGCATATCAGCTCGGCCACACATGGAAAGAAAGCAAGGGACTGCAGCTGTGTCAAGGATGATGTACACAGGAACTTTGCGTTTGAAGGCTGCATCCAACAGGTCCCGAAAGATGTCCACATCAGTAAAAGCATCCATCACCACGGCTATCACCTACACACAGACAGACAGATGCACAGACACAAACATACAGAGGAAACCCCAAATGGTTTTAGTGTTTCCTGGTCTGGGAGGGAGAGACAGATTCAAGCTATCCTTATCAATGATATATAAACCATTCAAATCTCAGAGGAAGTGGATCATTTGAGGAAAATGCACAGTATCTGAGAGAATGTTGACAGTGAAGAACTAAAAAAGATTCACTGTAGGCAGATAACGTTCCAAGTTACTGCGAGAAACAGAGTGATTTGCATGATGATGATGATGATAGTGTGGACCATGACTTCCCTGTATTCTACACACAACACTGTCTATTCAGTCTTAACCAATCTGCAGTGAAAGAAAAAGATCAACCCTGAGATCATCAGGGGTTTAAAGGGGTTTATGACATTTCTAGACATTGAACGTAGTTAAATTGAAAGTAATAAACATAACAATGAGAGCCATTAATATTGGTAATATATTATATTAATATTATGCTGGCGTTTACGCACTTAACTACCTTCACTCAAGTACTCTACTTAAAAGTAACCTGGAAGTACTCGTCTTTGACTGAATTATTCCCATTTTAGGCAACTTTTAATTTCTACTTCAGTAAATTATTCTACTGATTAACTGAATATTTGTGATAAACTGAAGCATTAAATGTTCCTTTCACATTTTAGGAAAAATGATTATCCTTTAAGATAAATAAATGTTTTAAACCCCCTTGGATTAACTGCTAAATCCAATATCACAAAGCTGAAAAAAACATGTTTTTCTAATCTCATGAATTTTTTTTCAGATACATGGTCCTCACAAGACAGGGGCACCAAAACACATGACGAGAAGTGTTTTCACAATGCACTATTTATACTTCTCCTTGAGGTTATGAGTCTGGATAGTTGTTTTTTGTTTAAATCGGTGTCATTTAGAGTACTTTAATCGTTGTCAAGTGAAAGACAGACAAGGTGCATGTACCAGGATTTATGTTTGTAGAAGGCAAATGTGAAACAGGATGCTGGTATGTAGTGCATTTGGTGACGTCAGTGTTTTTTTTCCACACTTGTGTCAAGATGAGACTTGTTTCATTAAAAGTTTGTTGTGAGCATGTGTAAGTCTAGCACACTGGAGAGAAACGAGGAAAAGGGAAGTAGGTCTGTGACACAGGCAGAGGCAAATAATAATCTTAAAGTGGAGATAAGATTAGATGGTGACTAAAGAGGAGCAGCAACTGAGAGTAAGAAGAGGTCTGTATGTAAAATATGTCAGACAAGGTGTAAATAGGTTACATTTATTTAAGTTCGACATATATTAACAAAAATATCCTAAAGCCTAAGCAGTGTGGGTTAAATATTGTAAAGCACATCTGGAAGGCCAAGATATTGCAATGGTTTTAACATTATGGAGTATTCACATGTGTAATTTTATCCTTTAAAACTAAAAGTGTGACCACCCTTCAGTTTATCATGGATATTAAACATTTGTAGTATTTGAAAATAAGTAGTTTTCACTAAACAACAGGAGGATGAAAAATGTAATCTGAAAAGTAACTAAGACTGTTAGACTAGCAGTAAAGAGGACACAATCTGTCTCTGAGATGTAGAAGTAAAAATATCAAGTAGCAAAAAAGATGGAAATCATCACTGAATGAAATTAAGTTTCCTGTACCTAACATTAGTACTGCAGTAAACAGTACTCGAGTACATGTACTACTTAGTTACATTCTACTACAGCACAAAGGACCTGTCCCCACAATATCACTTTATACTAAAAACAAAAACAAAACAAAAAAAAAATAGACACAAGCACAGTTTTTACTCACAAGTGGTTCAGTTGTTTTTCTTACTAAACAATTTTTTTAATATAGTTTCTGTAACATTGACAATAACGATATATTCTATTCTAGGGGTTTAAATGTGTTTATGACATTTCTAGACATTGCCCGTAGTTAAAATGATAAAACTAATACACATTGGAGGTAATAAACATAGCCCAACAAGGACAGCCATTAATATTGGTAATATATTATATTAATATTATGCTGACGTTTACACACTTAACTACTTTCACTCAAGTACTCTACTTAAAAATAACCTGGAAGTACTTGTCTTTGACTGAATTATTTCCATTTTAGGCAACTTTTAATTTCTACTTCAGTAAATTATTCTACTGATTAACTGAATATTTGTGATAAAATATGCTAAACAATTTTTTTAGTTTCTGTAACATTGACAATAAAGATATATTCTATTCTATTCTATTCTATTCTATTCTATTCTATTCTATTCTATTCTAGTATTCTATTCTATATTTCCACTTGTGTCTTGAACAGTCTATGCTTTACCTTCTGGGCTGATGCTATGCATTTCCGCACCACCTCCTTGATATGCGTCTGTCCATCCACTGGAGGCTGCGTGTACACGGTCACGCGTGTGACCCCACGGTATGATATGGCCTCTGGCCAGCCCAGGTCCAGTTCGGCTACTGAGAATTCGGAGCGGTCCGGCCAGTACTGGAGTGACACCTCTCCGTCCCCCGCTTCCTCCCCGGAGCCCGGGGTGGTGTTCCCCAGAGCCGGGCCAGAGGTCGGGGTCTCCGGTTTCTGGTGGTGCTCGTGTCCCGGTCGGTAGGCCTCCGCTGTCCGCTCGATCCATTCCAACTCCGAGTCCGAGAGGAACTCCCGTACTCCGCGCTTTTGGAGGTATTCGGTGAAGGCGTCCCGGCCCCTGGTGATGAGGGCCTCCAGGCCCAGCCTCTGGTCCTCACTGTAGAAGAACTCTGGTTTGCTCTCACTCACCCGCAGGTTGACGTGGTGCTCATCCAGACACTGCACCTGGGACAGCGCCATGACCCAAACACACCGGCACCTAAAGAGTTAAGCACAGAAACCACTTTGACCCAGTTTCAACGGTCGGTCCGGAGGGTCTAAACCTCCACGGACTGGTCTGCCTGGAGTGGGCCCATATGTCCGGGTGACGGGGGTCGTGTAAACAGATCCCGGCAGTGGGGAGGGTGTTCATCTGAGGTAAATAAACCGCTGGAGCAGTTCCTCAAACCGGGCTCCGGATCAACACTGAGCTCATATTACCCCTCACACACCAACCTCAGGTGTTGCCGAACAAAGCACCCCGCCCTGGGCCACGCCTTCCACCTGACAGGGCCGACAACCTGCAGGGACCGGCCCGGTTCAGCGGCAGCCGCGGGGCCGGCGGACGGGGGGAGCAGGCTGGATGAGTGCCTGTGTGTCTGCCAGTGAGTCAGGCCGAAGCGGAACACATACTTGAGTAAAGAAACAAAGCATTAATCCTCCTTCAAACGTGTTGAAACTGACTGTGACTAAGACGCTGACGAGACACTTCTGTGGCTGTGGGTCTGGGCCACAGCTGCTCAGACTTCCCCCACGGACAAAAACTCCACAAGTGTTTTTACGTGGCGCGTGGGAGTCTCAGCCTTCACTCGATCCGGTTCCGCGGGTCCGGTTTACAGTCGTCCCTATGTAGACCGAAGGTTCATGGAGGTCCAGCGGATAGAGCAGCGGACTTACCGGTGCCTCTGACCCTGGAATTCGGCAACGGAAGCTCGATTACCGGGGGCTGGAAGGAGGGGTGTCGGTTAGGAAAGGGAGGATTTAACTCCACCCTCTGACCGGACATTAGACAGAGAGGCTGTTCTGTACCTCCTTAAACACCAACCACTAGAAGGAGGAATAAAAACTCACATATTTGACAGATTACGAAGACACACACACACACACACACACACACACACACACACACACACACACACACACACACACACACACACCTTATTTCACAACTGTTTACTCAGTACAAATTATTTTCCCAGGGAGAGAACAAAACAAATCACATTAAAATAACCCTAATAATCATTTTATTCTTTGTATTTTCTTAAAAACAATCATCTGAACTTATTTATTTGTAAAGCTCCCCTTAGACTACTCCATTTCTCTCATTTAGTAAATAATACAGCCCATAAATCTAAATTCCCCATGGACAGTGGTGGAATGTAACAAAGTATTTTTTACTTTGTTACTGTACTTAAGTAGTTTTTTTTTTTTTTTTTTTTTTTTTTTTTTTTTTT
>JAPSES010098874.1:0-19909 GCA_029822895.1 Maxillicosta whitleyi | reverse complement strand
GAGCAAAATCAAAACGGCTCAACCTGAGCTTCTGACAAATTCATTGTAGTAATTCACAGAAACTAGCGGGTAATTTTATTCCAGACTTGGAGTGTTTATCAGACTAGACCAGACCCAAACAGGAGTAACATTAACTCAAAAAATGAGTTTTGCATAATAGGGCACCTTTAAGAGCTGGTATTTTGGGAAATACATCAGTTTAGACAACTATTATTATCTATCAGTGCCATTTTCTGCCAATATCAGCGCTCATTACTCAAGTTCATGTGGGTATTTGTGGAATATATGTGGGAGGAAAAGAAACTAAACTAGCTACAGATAGAATAATCAAACAGCTATTCTCAGCAGCAATATTTACATGGAACTGGACACGACGGTTATGGCTGGTGGGTTTTTTTTTTAATCCATCAGTCGCATTGTCTGGTTAAAAAGTTGATTTCGGACATTGATGATAAACCAGATCATCACCAGCTGATTATTCACAGAAAAACACAGATAGAAAGAGACCCCGCTCCCATGCAGAGTTAGTGAGGTGTTACGGTAATGATCACATCTAACTGAATGTGAAATATAACCAGAAGCACCAAAGATTCCCAAAAACACCTGCTCACTCACCATGTTATCGCAGTTATATTTTCAGCATAACAATGATTAAACAAGAACTCACAAACAGAAAACACATCATTTAATACAATACGAGACTGTGAAGGTTAGGACATGGACAGACATTTATAAGTCACTGAATTATGGCCCTTCTGTAGCAGCAAAAACATCATTATTATCATCCACATACACTTGACATTTTCTAGGTTCTGAAGTAGTCGTTTTAAAACAATGATAATAATACCATAAACAACGTAAATGAAGACACTCACCCTTCATAATCATGGCGGTTGTGAAGCACCCTCATGACAAGGCAGGCGGCTACGATGATGAGGATGAGCAGGACGACGGCGCCGATAACTGCTCCAATTATAACAGCATTGTTTTTTGATTCAGCTAAAAGACACAAATACGCCAACAATCATTTATCCACCTGTGAAAATTTTAATATAATGTCAAAAAAAAAGACTAAAGACTAAATTCCCCCTATTTCTTTTCTAAAATTAACCAATTAAACACGTACAAACTATATCTGGGTAATGACGTTAAAATATTTGTATCGATATTTATCATGATAAATGTCAAAAGACTGGTGCTTTCACAGGGGATATTTTCCTGTTATTTGTAAAATGCTGAAAAAAACATAGGGTGATAAAAACAATGTAAAAAAAAAAAATATTTTGTGATTGTATTCTAATTCAATACTGTAAAATCTGTGAACATCCAAAGTGAAATAATTACAATGATGATTCTTTTTCCAACATCAGAATATATGAGTAACATGAAAAAAAAAAAAATTTTATCGAGAATGTTTTAGCTGAGAATGTGACTACATAAATCACAGCAACAATAATACAATATGAAATCACGTAGCATTAACCACAGTATAAATTATACAATAAATAAATAAAATTAATGCATTTTAAGACACTGTCAAGATCATTTAATAAAAGTCAAGAGCTGGTGTTAAAAAAAGGTCAGTTTCAGGCACTGCAGGTAAATATAAAGGTTCAGATTAGGTTAATCTATAACAGCTACAGAGGAGTATGAAGGAAAAACACAATTAATGGAAGGTTTAAAGACTTATAATATCGTAAGCTTTCTTGAAGAAAATGTGACTCACAAATATTAAAAAATGTGCAAATGAAATTAAATAAAACCCTTGCTCATTCATATTTAAAACTGCTTAATGACCTGCAGACAGAACACAATGTATGACTGATCTGCTTCATGCTTTGGCTGAATGTGTGTGTGGATCTGTAAAGAAAGAAGAGTGAGTCCAGCCCTTTGGATCCAATAGCTTTTCTCTTTTTTTTGCTGGAGGTGCTCCATGGATACTGTCAAATAAACAGAAATAACTCCACCTCCAGAGTGTGTATGATGTAGTGACATGAAAATATCACTATTAAATGAAAAACATCTTGTCACAAGAATAAATCCCTCACTTCATACTTAGCTGTCTTTCTTTTTTTGGGTGTGGTAGTGATGTTTCCATAGCCAAACATTTTTTTTTTTTAAATGTATGAACGTATTTCTGTCTTGGAATTGTCCTGTTACTCTTTCAGGAAAGGCACAAAGACCATTATAGGACACACTCCCCCCTGGAATGCATGACAACTGCTGATAACATGCTGTCACACGCAAACGTCGCCTTCCAAAATAACAGGTACACACCTGTGAGGGACTCTTTTATACAGAAAACATTTCAGGGCATAGCTCATCTCACAGTGCAAGTACTGTCCACGGTCAGGCGTTTGTACAGCTGAAATGTAGAAAAGATGCAGTAATCCACAAACATACTGGGTGTGGTGCACCACATACGAGTAAAAAAAACTTGGCTGACGAGAAATGTCTGCTTAGAAACACAACAGATTGTACTCAGCAAGAAGACAGAGCTCCACTAAGTGTTTTCATATCCTCGCCTATCAGCATGTTTCTACTACGCAGCGTGTGCGGAGTCCATGAGTGGGTGAAACAGCTCGTGGGTTTGGCCGAGGCCTCGCAGGGTGAAAGCGCAGTATTCCTGACTTTAACATCACACTGTCTTCAGTAATGCAAGGATACAACTAGGTGTTATTTTAAAAATAGGACTAATGTCCCTATTGGTATATTCTATCAAAAATCAATAACCAATTGAATATGTGAGGTTGTCAGGTTCTGCTCCTATGACAGAGTCCTGTGGTCTTGATGCAGGAGCTCAATCTCCCAATAAAAGTGGGTGCTAGTTTCACCAGAGAACTCAACTAAATAAATGAAAGTCCATATATGAACTCATACCAGTACTTAATAGTAACTATATTGACAATTGTAAGGATTTCCATATTATAAGTCGTCAAAATTTCATCCAAGATATCTCACAAATTGATATATTCCCAAGGAAGCTACATACAGACGTTGAAGTGAATCTGACCATTAGTTACATCAAAGAAGATGTTTGAAGAAATCCCAAATGAAGACGGTGTGAATGAACACAGCACCTTCTCAATAACTCATGGTTTATCAGCTGGTGTGCTCACTGATGACAGTGAGGAGATATACACTGAAAAAGGACCTTCACCACCTGACCAGAGATGCAGCTGCAGTGTATGACTCACCCCACTACAATAGAGACTGAATGGTACAGGAAAACCTTCATCACAGCATTAGAGCAAAAAAAAAAAAAAAAAAAACCCTTATCAAACAGAAAATAGAGACACCATAGAAACCTTTTTAACAGTTCTATAGAATGTTGGAGAATGTCCCCCTTTTGTTTTTGTTTGCACTGCATGAGTGTGTGAACATCTTTAGCACTTGGAATGGTGTTTTTGAAGTGTATTTTTTGTTGCTGTAGCAGGGTAGGTACTTTCACTGTGTGAAAATGAGCTCCCCTGAACGCAGCACAGATTAACTGTTTAAAAATCATTCATCTTCTGCCAAATCTAACTCCTCAGGAGAACTGTGGGGATGCCAAAGCCTACTGCAGCTACCAAATGAAGAGGAGGTAGAGACCTGTAGAAATCAATGAAGTTAATCTGAACTCTTCCAATACCTTTCAGAACAACCCTGAGCTCTGTTTTAGCCCGTGTTCCCTCCACATCTGGAGGGTTCTTCACGTCACAGAAGTAGGTGCCGTTATCGCTGAACTGGACCGGGCTCAGCTGTATCGACACGTCCCGCTTGTTGATGTCTCCAATAAACAACAACCGGTGTTTAAACTCATTGGGTCCAGGGAACGCCTTACCATTGGCGAAATACAAAATCTGAAAGACAGAAAACATTGACATAGACTTGAGATATTCACAGTAACAGTGACATTATTATGCCAAGCAGTGACAGACTGAAAAACACATGTATACAGCGCTGATGTCTGCGCTGAAATCACCCCCAGAATCACTTCACCTTCAGATTTATTCATTACATTTTTTCATTGACTAAGATCTGGGGTGTACAACTCATCTTAGATCAGGGGTTCCTTTTGGTGCAAAATAGTAAGATTTAATTAAATCATTTACTTTTACGAACTGTCCTTTCACAAAAAATGTGAAATACCTAAAAAAAAAAAACAACAACAACTGAGATTTATAAAGAAAAACAAGTGCAATTTTAACAACATTATTCCTCAGCTCATCATTTATATGTGCCCTACAAGTTACATGTCACACTGGATCTACAAAAACATTTAGTAACAGGCAGAATATTGATAAAATTTTGTAGTTGGGAACTAAAAATGAGTTTGACACCTTTAACTGTTCTGTATCTACAGTGAAATTTTTTCACTTGGAAAATTCATCCTTCCGGCCACAATGGAACCTTTGGCGGGACAGTTTTGGCAAATGGGCCACATGTTTGACACCCGTGACTTAGATGATGAGTTCAATAATCCAGTTTTTGATAAAGTCAAAACGTCTGTTTTTCTAATTTAATTTTTCTGCTCCCACTGATTGTCATATCTGTCTTTAAAAACTCACTTCAGTCAGTTCATAACAAGAAAAAAACACAACATGCTGCACACTTTTAATATCCCTCAGCCAAATAGAATAGAACTTAAGATTCTGTTGAAAGTTACTGCCTTATATTTTAGATTAAATCGTCTTTGTGTAAAACTTATTACATAAATATTTATATTTGAAAGTACTCAGATATTATAACTGCACAAGGCTGTTTGAAGCAAATATACCACCCCGACAAGGGGGTCATGTCTCCATTTAACGTCATTTGACCTTGGAAAAGTAGGTTACAGTGACCTATTTTGAATATGCTTCTGCTCCATGCCAAGATGCATCCACAGTATAAATGTGATGCAGGTATCTCAATGCATTCCTCAGATAATGCGATTACGTCGTTGAACAGACAGACAGACGACAAAATGATTACAATACTCCTCCTGCCATTTTTGGAAGAGGGGTAACAATTTCAATATCACAAAACTCAGAATTCTGAAAATACTCTAATAATATCCTTTAAACAAACCACTATGTCGTTGCTTCTGAGATGACATTGGCATTGGGGGAAAAAAACACAACAAGTTCAGACATAGAATAAGATGTCACGGTCTAGGCCAAAACTAACTGAACCTTACAAGCTTTAACTTGCAGATTTTTTGATACCAATGAAAAACAAGCTCAGTGGGAATGACACAGAAACAGAAAAAACGTTAATATCAACGTAACACATTGCACGCACTGAACTCCAACCATCTGATGCAACAATGATTACACCTAATCTAATGTAGTAATGTAGTAGTGTAATGTAGTAATGTAATGTATTTATGTTATTTTTAGGTTCATTTTCTGTGATCAATAAAAACACTCTTACTGTAAAAAAAAAAAAAAAAAAAAAAAAAAATTTTATAAGAAATAAAAATTAATCTGTCTTAGGAAAATAAATCAAAAACAGTTGTTTTGATTTTTTTTTCTCTTACGCTACATTTGCTGTTGCATTTAAACACAACAGAATTAGAACTATTTAACAAAAAAAAATCTATATTTAAATGAATAAATGTGAAAGTCACTTAGTTTGTAAACTCTTAGTTCATTTTGGGATACGATTGGACAAACCAGTTATCAGTCTGATGGTAAATCAAACTAATTTTGGAAAAACATGATGACATAGGCCCAAACGGATATTAAAGCTGAATCTATGATGGAAATCTTCGATAATATTTGGTAGCATCTACACATGACAACCCAGTTCTGACTTCACAACGTTTGGCAGTTTCTTATTCACACTGTACATAACAACTGATCGCACATATTTCAATAATGAACTCGTATAAATGCAAAATGAATCGATCACTTAGTGAAGTCGGGCATCATACTTGGTTAATAAAATTATAGGTGGACAGTGTACACTTTATATAACACATCCATTTAGTTTATTCAAGTACAGTAGAACAGTACTAGTCCTAAAATATAACAAAAGCCCCAAATATTGTCTGACATCTTCACATACTGTAAGCTATATGTACATTTTAAGAGAAACACAAATCATATGACTAGGTCACAGGTCAAGCACCAGCCCAAATGTTTTTTTGTTTTTTTTTTTAATCTAATTCTGTTCAGTGAAAAGGTTTTCTCTTTCAACCTAACAAATATAAAACAATGACTACAATTTGGTGTTAAAGTCTTGACCTTAAGGTGAGTTTAAGACGCCCTGTGGATACTTAAACAATGTCACCAGTGGATCAATACTCCACTGCTATTGTTCTGGTGCACAATGTTGTGTTCCAAGGTTCCTTTAAAGGTGTGATTCTATGCTGTCCTTAATGAGTAATATTACATCCATTTAGACCCAGTCTGAATGGAAACAGTTTCTCACCTAGAAAAAAAATCTTCATACGGGTGACAAATTATTTATATTCGTTAATTGTATTTAACTGGATAATCTTAGTTGCAAATGGGCTGTGCATTAAACCGAATGAACCCAATTAAGTTTGTTTGTTTCCTGAAAATGGTGAAAAATGTGTGAATGGCTTTGGCTAATAAAACTTAAATATGCAAACCATTTACTTATTTTAATATATTCATTATAAATGTTTTACCTGTCTCTACCCATCATTGAAGTATATATGATACTTTTAAAAACAAATTATACAGATTGACACAGGTTAATGCTTAACATGTTAAAAAACAACAAAATAAACTATCTGTGAATCATGTTTGGCATGAATTCACATGGAGTAGAAAAGTGGTCCGTCACCATAACGCGATATTAGTGTTTCATGGATTTTTTTAGCAGTAAATTCCAGTTCAGTCAAAAATATGTAATTACTTGGGGTAAACTGCATACTAATGATGAAACTCAGGCCTCTATAGTAAACATGAGGCAACGATGGCTTCATATTAAGCTCCTTATTTGCTTTACGTTCATCCATTTGCTTATTACTCTGTAGAAGAAAGGCTCCATTACAAAAACTGACAAACAAACCTGCCCATATTTTTAGACTTGACGAGCGGCCAGTGAATAGTGAAATGTTTGGTCAGAGCAAACACAGCCTTTTGTTTCTGTGCCGAGTCACATGACTCAAACAAACCAAACACACTGAACAGAACCAGCACCAGTGACAGGAAACGGCCCATGAATCACAACAGTCACATTCTGTACCTGCACTAACACAGTGTTCGGGTCATCCATCACTTTGAACGGGTGAAAACTATTAGATTTAATGACTGAGGAGTCATTTTTTTAAGAAGATAAAGAAAAACATTTTCTGATTGTGGGTTAGAACTAAGTAACACTGTCATAATGTTACTGTGATAAAACTGTTTATATCATTTATTGATTATTATTGTGGTGAATAGCAAATCATTATTCAACTAAGTTTAAAGTCAGATAACTGGTCCTCATTTAGAAAACATTGCTTTCGTCTTGTATTTAAGTTTGTCTGAAGCTGTGTATGACGTTTGTCACCACTTTTTCATCAAATCTGCAAAACCCGAGTGATAGCCTAAGTATCATGAAGCCGTAAGTCTTCCCATGATCATGCACCTGAATCACGCCCCTCATGGTGAACAACTTCAAAGGGTATTCCATCACAAACACTTCATTTGTTTACATAGTAAAACAAAACCTAAACAAAACCGTCAATCCGGTTTTTGCAGGATTCCACACAGCGCACTATGGCTGTGGTGGCAACAAACACGGAAACGGCTTCAATTGCTTCTTGCTACTGCAGCTGCATGGAGATCATATTGGTCTGTATTTGACCCCTGAACTAAAATGATCCTGACTTCATTGAGTGTTAATATCTTCAGTGTCATTTTTGCATTTCACAATTTCATCCCAGGGGCCAGATAGGACCCTTTAGAGCACAGGTGTTAAACATGCGGCCCAGAGGCCAAATCCGGCCCACCAAAGGGCCCCATCCAGCCCCTGGGATGAATTTGTGAAATGCAAAAATTTATTAACAATAATTTTAGTTCAGGTTCCACATTAAGACCAATTCAATGTCATAATAACCTATAAATAGTCACAAATCCAAATTTCTGTCTTTACAAATATAAATGTTTTCATGTATTTAGACTAAAACAAAGTATAATTTTGCAAAAAAAAAAAAAAACCTGAATTACCTGAAATGTCTTAAAAGAAGTACGTGCAATTTTTAATAATATTCCACCTGTTACTAAATATTTTGTGTAGGCCCTATGTGTCGATCCAATGTGATCTGTAAGTTATAATGTGTGTGTGGAAATGATAAACTAAAGCATGACAGTGATTATAGCATTGATATCAGTACATTAGGCTGACTTTTATCTAAAGCGACTTGCGAGGTATAGTGCTAAAGGGCCTTGCCCAAGGGCCCACCTGGAATTAGAACTCACAACCTTCCGCACCAAAGTCAGCGGTGTAAACCACTAAGCTATCCAACTGCGATATCATGTCGTTTGAAAGGATAATTTGTAGATTTAAACATTTTCATTTGGTCATTTTACTTTTTTCACTGTAAAATATAAAGAAAAGTTTAGAGTTGACATTATTTATATATTATTCTGTCACTATTTTTACTGGTTCTTCCCTCTACACATCAAATATAGCTGAATGTGGCCCCTGAACTAAAATGAGTCTGACACCCCTGCTTTAGAGGGTCGGTTTCGGCCTGTGGGCCGTATGTTGTACACCGCTGACCTACAGATAGTAGAGTTTTATTGTCTGTGAAGATCTCACTCATGCCTTTAAATGTTAATGCTAGAATCAGTCATCTGTGTGTGTTTCATTGTACTTTAATTACAACAGAAACCAGATGCGGTGAGCTAGTGGTCGGATGGACTACTTCCTGATACCACAGGACATTTAGTTCAGTATCACTGAATCCCGTCCCGATGTCAGTATTTATATGATACTTTTAGGACTCGCGGATAGTTATCGTACATTAATCTGGCTCTGACTGATCCACGGGTCTGGGTGGTTTGATCACAGTATGTCAATCAGAGACTAAGAATTATATCACCGTTTTAATTTTAATTCCATTTTATTCCTTAAGGTGAGGGACAAACGGATTTCCCCTGGGGACCAATAGAGTTAATCCGATAATGTACTTATAACTATGGTGATTTGTAACAGGAGGAATACCACAGGTTATAGTTCAAATGAGCAGCTTCAGTACCTTCACTTTTCTTTCTGGTTCGGGTTAGATGATGTTAGATGAAACTACACACACTGATGGGACTTTCACACAAAACATGACAAAAGAAATACTACACTCAGAAACCCATTACATCCAGCGGCTGGTGCCCGAGGCTGATGATACAGAGCAGCTTTTCAGTGCATGATTCAAGCTTTTTATTCTGCTTTTTCTTTCCTGGTAAACTTGAGACAAAAATTTGGCTCAAAAAATACAGTCATTTTCTTTGTCAAAACTATACGTCAGTAATATTTTAGTGTCAATGACAAGAACTCTGACAAAAAACAATGACAAAAATGAGCAATTTGAAGGAAACTAAGCACCGGTCTTATTATATAATATATATTCAAAATGACTTTTGGTGAGAAAGAGAAGTCTTAAGAGGAAGTAGTCTGGGTCTCTGGAATAACAGTGATTATTATGCCCTTTCCTCCTGCTATCTGTACATTATCACTATAAAAGTTCCACTCACTATACAAAAAAAAAAAAAAAAAAAAAAACACACCCTAAGCTGCAAATATGTCCTAAAAATTACAAGTTTTGACAAAAGAAGATCTTTATATGTGCCACTTTGTATAGTATTTTAACCCTCCATGACATAAATAACTGCTGGTGACCAAAAACATCTACTGATCTACAATATTTGATAAGTTCTGAATCATTAATCATATCAATTCATTGAAATAATTGAAGTAAACTGCAGTTTCTCAGCAGCACCACATGTGACTTTTTGGTCTGCTCAGAAAAACCTGCCAGAATGATTCACTTCTGACACCCGTATAATTTCACAAACGAGAGAGGTTGTGGACACTTGTTTTTAAGTTCAGTTAATGATATATATTTTGCTGAAACAAGCCACTTCTGCTTCAACTTTCCCTGCTCCGACACAATAACCTTTGAATTTACTCAGAGGTTTGCTGAACATCTTCATGGCCAGTAAATTAAAAGTAGTTTCATTGAAAATTTGATTGAAAAATACAAAATGTAGAAGACAAAATTATAATAAATGCCGATAAATACATTGAAAAAGGTTAAATGCAGAAAAAAAAAACATGTGGATGTCAGTATAAAAACAGGTCTAAGTTTTAAAGAGTTAATATACAATCCGGTTCCTCATTCACACCTATTCCACTGAAATGAATATGTTAAAAGGAAGTTCAGGTATGAAAATGAAGTAGGTTTTTGCATTACACTTATTTCTTTTTCAAGAACTGGTGATGGTAACAGAAAAGGTAGAAGATACCTTCCTTCTTTTTCATGACTGTTGAGAGTTGCACATACGCAGCATCAGTCAGACATTCATTAGTGCATGAGGAAGTAACAACCATCAACATGCCACTTGCTTTACTTTAGTCATTGTTGTGCTGAAGCTGTCGTGCCAATACGTCCAACAATTTACAAAGAGAGAAGTGAAGTTTGTGTCTGACTTTGCTGATGACAGCAGTTCATGCAGAATATCTTATTATAACAGAAAAAAAACACAATCTGCTGAACCTGGCAACAAACATAGAGCCAAATGCAGTGTGTGAAACCCCATGAGTCACAAAACCAGCAGAAGAAAAAGGAGAGAAAACAATAGCCTTCAAAGAAGCAGATTCAGTTTAATTATATGAATGAACCTAGAAAATGTGTGGAAGATTCTTTCAACTTGTGCTTCGTATACTGAGTGAAAAACTCCCCAACACTTTTGTGACACGTTTCGCAACAAAAATTCCTATATGTTCGCATGTTTGCTTTTAACTTTAAGCTGGACAATGACAGGAAAACTTCCCGCTGTTGTGGGAAACCCTTCCAGACTGGATAAAAGGAGTCAAACTCACCGTATAAGGATCTTTGGAAAACAGAGTGTCGGGCTGACTCGACTGGAAGCTCCAGGTCACCGTGGCGTCTCTGCTGACCACCTGATTGGACTTAAAGGAGCAGCGGAGGACTCCGGTGGTGCCATTTTCCACCATCACTTCAGGGTCGGCTCGTATGTCGATGGCCGTTGTGGGCTGTGTGACTGAATAGGAAAGACAACTTTAGCTGAACAGCACCATTCATATAGCAGGCAATTCAAATGCTTTATAAAGGCAAAGAAATAAATAAAATTACATAGGACAATAGCAGAATAAAATATTAAACAAAAGCAAAATGCAGAAAAGATTCTCCATTCTGGTGAAAAGCACCAGAAAACACCAAAATAGCACATTAACATAACTAAAAAACTAAAAAAACACAGAGGTCATGTTTTGGGGTGGGAACAGATTGAAAATTCCACATAGTCTGAAATAGCTCAAAACAGTCCAGTAAAAGTCGCATAAATCAATACTTTTAGCTTAAACTGAAATTTCCATAAACACCAATGTTCAACAGTAGGTATCCTGGTTACAGGCTGAAGAGGAGGATGGAGGCACCTTCTGGCTGTATTCCACCAGTCCATATTTCTAAAGATACTTGGTAAATATTTTTACATTTACAATGAATCAAATACGTTTGTGTTATGTGAAACGACTCACAGAAAGGACTACAAAGCCAAGTATTATCAACCATCTGTGCATACTTGTCTTAACTCATTTTAATTTTAGTTTTCTGGCCATAAAAGCTCTCAGCCTGTCCCTAGGATAATTATTCTGTGTTTTCTGGTAAAGTCCAGGGACATAAGAAATCATTCACTGAAGAGAAAAAGGACACAGAGAAACAGAAGTGAGAGCAAGTTAACCACTATTTATTGATTAACAAATGTATAATATAACTACTTCCTTTTCTACAAGTTCCCATCCTACAGAGGAGGTTTGACAGATCCACTCTAGAGCTGGGTCTGAGAGACTAATTTGTCATATGATCTACTTTTCATGTCTTCAAAAAATAAGCTGCCAAAATGTGCTTACTTATCGAACATGTGGTTTAAATAGCCCATTTACCAGTGTAATTATGGTATTTGACAGATACACATTACAGATTTTTACATGTTGCACATAGGCGGTGCACTGTCCAGTGGGTTTGTAGCATCAGGGTCGTTAGCGTAGGTGGGCAAGTCAGTTTATTTCAGGCTGTTCAGTGTCTGCATAGTGTTTGGGTTTAGTCTGCATTCATTTGCAGAGTTTGTGAGATGTGTTGTTATGCTGCTGCTTTAGAAATAATGATGAAAAATCACTGTTGCTTCAGTCAGCTGTAGGTCAGTTTTCTGAAGTCTGACATCTACACGGATGCTTCAGACTTATGTTAGAATGTAGAACATCTGTGATTCATCAGAAAACTCTAACAGGACACGATTAGTTCAAAACACTCTAATTAATTAATAGAAAATGTACAACTCTGTCAATGTTGTACTAATTTTGGTCCAAAATGATGGAAAAATGCAGTCTGATGTCAGATAACAAGAAAAATCCATCATATGCAGCAGAAAACATACACATAGTTTGGTTCTAAGTCCCTTACATTTTATACAAAAGTGTGATTCGGATAATGGTTGATTCTACCTCAAAAGATTGTCATGTCTCTGCCCTAAGTGTTATCATGATAAGTATGATTTAAAGAATTTATCGTGATTATTGTAAAATCATGAGCTCTTTAAATGTAAAGAAGATTTTTGGTCTTGGTGTGAAATGTATAGAAAGTAAATGATTACTTGTAGGATTAAATCATTCAGTCAGAACAAGACTGTAAACCAAGATGAAAACACACATGTGGTCTTGTTTTGTGGTTTATTGCTGATTCTACTCATGTTTGTTTTTTTAATTATGATGTACTGTTGTGAAAGTCTGGTACAGGTTCGCTTACAAGGAAACATTGTTAAGATTGGAGTCATCTTCGTATTGTAACACTGAGTCAGAGCCTCATGTGTTTCACTTTTGGTCCCAAACAGAATGCACAAAAAAAAAACCCTGCCTAACCAGCTCAGATTCAACCTGAATTTAGTGTAATTTGTAGTGACAAGACTCCTACCATCCATATGGGAGACAGGCCAGGGGGAACACAGTGAGCACTGGACTAAAATAACTGTGAGGAAGGTCAGTCAGCCTGTAATCACTTCAAAACCATTTCTCAACATAAGACAGAAGAAGCGTTTGTAATGCATTTGATCCGGTCACATCTTGTTTGTTCATCTTCTGTGAGAGTCAAAGCAGATGAAGAACAGAGCTCTCCTCCAAACGTCAGCAGACTCAGAATTAGCAAGTCAGCAACTACACCTCTAGGAAGTTGCACGTTTTCAGTAAGGCTGAGTAATGAAAGGGTAGGGATTATTAATGTGACATCACATTTTTATTATATTATATATATAATATTATACTTTTTTGTATTCAACCATGATGATTGCTATTAAATATCAGCAGTTTTTATTGCATCAGTGTAACACACGGTTGGTTTTTGGTAATTCTTAAAAAAAAAATTACATTTCACAAAGTTACATTTCACTGTTTTCATTTTGCTGAATAACAGCTTGGATTGCGCTGATTTTATCAAGCAAATCAGAACAAATAAAGTCAATGCAATTTCCATCGACTTGCCTTGACAGTAGACAGACCAAGCAAACAGAAAGGCTAAGGAGAATTGATCTGATACATCCCATAAATTAAAATGAGAAACTAAGCTTCATTGTGTTTTCATTTTGTTTCATCTTTTACAATGTTTTCACCTTGTTGCGTCTTTTACAATAAAGGGTGAAACATCAGCTTAAAAAGGAATAATGATTTGACATTTATTGTGATATATTCATATCATCCAGCTGTAATTTACTATAGTGACCAAAAGTTCGGGTAGTGACACAGATTTTGTTTATTGAAAAGTTACTACTTCAGTTTGTTCATTTGTGATGTATATTGAAGAACGACTATAAGCATTTTCTATGTTTTAAAGATGTATTGTCAAAAATATCATATTTATGTAAAGGGTCATTTTGTGTCACTGATCAAACATTTGGCCACCACTGTATAATGTCTAGCACTATTTGCTTACTGGTGGCAACATCTACATTGTGAAATATAAATGTATCACAGTTTTGTTGCTTTACTTAAAAGTATTGAATATTATACTGGTTATGCCTGTTCTGATTTAATCAAAGTAGAGCATTCACTGGCTTTGACAACATCAAATAAAAAATAACAAAAATGCACTTAATTCTAAAATTCAAGCCTCTTCTTCTTGATGGGATTGTTACTTTATTTTCATATTGTTAATGTATTTTACAAATAACTTAAAACTCCACAAATTACCCAGAACCCAGCCTTTGATTTGATCATTAGTACAATGGGTTTCACACCATTTAAAGAAGAATAAGGTGAACACTAAATTCTTAAAGACAAAGCCCTAATTTACAAAATCAGGGCAATTTTCGTATCGTTGCGTATAATTTAAAGCCGAAATATCCATCAGGGTTAATCAATTTCCATTCAGAACCAAAACCAGCCTTTAAAATAGAGAGAAAAATTGACATATAGTGATAAATACCAATGTAGACTGAACATTTTGAAGTGTGCATTTCTGACTGTATTGCACTGATTTATTTACAGCCACATTTACGAGTGAAAATGGGAACAGTTCCTCTTCAGTACTTCACAATGGAACAATACTTATCTCCAAGGCTTTCAGGATTTACGTCGAAGGATGCACAATACACGTGCGTTTCTGTGTGAATCATCAGAACATTCTTGATCCACAAGGAAATATGCTTGTGTATCCGAGGCTAAGCTAACTCAGGTAACTTTAAAGTCAGACTCCCCGCAGAGCTGATGCGTTGGCACAGTTTGCAGCGTACTGTGTTCTCAAAGCAAACCCAGGCTAAACACACAGTAAATAAGCTACAAACACGGCGGTAAATGGTCACCTATTGTGTTATAAAGCTTTGCTATTGACCATAAAGGACGGTTGATTAGTAGTTAGCACAGAAGATCCAGGCTAACCATTATTCAT
The DNA here is from genome assembly GCA_029822895.1 of Maxillicosta whitleyi. Lineage (NCBI taxonomy): Eukaryota > Metazoa > Chordata > Actinopteri > Perciformes > Neosebastidae > Maxillicosta > Maxillicosta whitleyi. Next base: position 4,815 of record JAPSES010098874.1, on the reverse strand, counting down.
AAACCTGACACTTTAATGTCCCTTTGTTTACTGGCAGTAATACCTATGTGATTGTACATATATTGCTATTTTAATGAAAAGATGCTCTTGGATACAACAAAATTATTGCGGCATATCCAGCTAGGCGTCTTTCAGTAAACAATACCTACTGGTTAGCCTTTTTTTAACGCAAATGGTGAGTTTAACGTCATCTACCAGTCACGTATTTAAGTAAAGAGGCCAATATTGTTAATTTACAAGGTGGACTTTGTCTGTTTGGTTAACACTTGTCAGACGCCGTTATATTAGATTTACAAACTGTAAATAAAGGTTAGGGGTGGAGAGGTGTCTCCCGTACAAGCGATGCGAGATAACATCGCTAGCTAGCTAACCTGATAACCACATCAATTTAATCCGCTCACATTCACACACGCAGGCAAAATGTCCTCCAGCACTCACCTAAAACGACACATAGCGTAAATCCAGTCAGTAAGACGTGCTTGGAAACGGAATGTGACCATTTAGGATCCATTATGTGGTTGTAAACAGGACAAGTCCCTCCGCTTTTTTTTCCACCCTCTCGCCCCAAGTCCGTTCTTCTTCTTCTTGAAAATCACAGCGTTTGATCATGAGCACTCAGCGCCACCATTTCCCCCTACAGGTCAGCCGCCGCTATGACACATTGGCAAGAGCACGCTACTGCACATGGGACCTGATCGGGGGCGTCAGGTGGGGGCCACATGCTGGGGTAAGGGGAGGCTGTGGGGGAGGGGGCACGATCAGACTGCGTTGGGTTTTCCGCCTCAGGAAAAAGGAGAAATAATAGTGGAGAGTGGTGGGGGTCGTTATTGTTCTGTGGTAACACTATGGCCCCATAAGTGTTGAAAATAACAATACTAATGTAATAATAATCTGTATTTCCATTGCACTTTTAAAAGGAGCTATTTACAGAAAAATAAAAGAGATGACCTTCACAGCATATGCATATACCCTTCTATTTATTGCACATATTTATTGGGTTGTCCAGTTTTGGCATTTGTGGGATTTTTTTATTTTATTTTATTTATTTATTTATTTTTAGATATTTTAGTTTAGTTTTTTTTTTTTTTTTTAATTTTGTGTCTATGTAACTGTTGTCACATTTTATCATCAATAGGAATCCTGTTATGTATACTGTAGATACTGTATATTCTGCACTTGCTACTTATTATACTATTGTACTTCTGGTTAGATGTATATTGTTGCTTTGTACATGTGTATTGACAATAAAGTTTAGTCCATTCCAATCTAATTATAAAAATGGAGAAAGTGGAAAGGTAAAACGCTTTGGGTGACTAGAAAAATTCTAATCCATTACACATTACAGTGATAAAACAATCAGTAAAAACTAACAAAAACAATGCATGCTAAAAGCAGTAAAACAGAACTAAATAAAACTAAATGATAGAATAAATATGATAAACAAATAAAATAAAAAGCATATGATGTTACTAAAAACTAAGCTAAACTAAATCAAGGAATGTGAATATTAAAATCACATAAAGCCCACAGAAACACATCTTAAGTAATGATTTAAAAGGTGTTTTTTTTCCTATTCTATCAAGATGTTAATTTCTTTTCTTTGTGTTGGTTTAAGCTCAGGGACTCAAAACTAATAACATAATTCTCAATAATTATCAATCTATAATAAATAAATAATTTATAATTTAATAATTCACCATTATATTCAGATATTTGAAGCAAGAGAAAGATTCTTTACAAACTGAGTCACAATTTTTTCATGGAATTTGATCTATTTTTTTTCTTACAAATTAGCTCTGGTTCTTTAATCGGTTCCATTCAGGATTCGTAGGACTTCTATAACACACAAAACAGAGCCTGCACTGTACCATTTTATCAAGTCCTGCTTCTAGGTTTGTATAATCCATTTGTTATACTTCTTTTATATGTCACTGTGTCCACCCACCCCTCGACCCAACTCTCCACTTGTCCTCTTTCTTTTCATCCCAGTTCGTCCCTCTAAACATGTGAAGGGAAGTTAAAGCAACAGATATTTATCAAAATGAGACATTCTCGCCTCAGAGCCGTTACTTGTTGAACAGGTTTATGATTTAGTCACTGCTGTATTTCATAACTTTTGTCAGATGAAGGTTGATGTAAACTTCAGACTAAGTCTTAATTCATTTCAGGGGAGATGATGTGGGAATGTCAGTTTTTTTTTATTTATTTGTTTAACATGTCTGATCATGCATCTCATTCCACTGATGAGAATGATTAATGAGAGAATCCTTTATTTATTTTTATTCTAATCCTGTTCCCAGCAGACCTGTGACACACACAGATCTGATCTCCAAAGACTTCCACCTACATTCCACCTATACTTCCACATATCCTGTGCTGTTGGTCTTTGTTACTATCATTTATAATTTATTACACTGTATAAAATGTCCAGCTCCTCTAGAAATGAAGTTAGTGGGGGAAAAATATAAAATAAGAAGAAAAAAAGAAAGAAGACAAAGGAGAAGACAAATCAGAAGAAAGGCCCTGTAGTCCAACAGCATAATTAAGACGTTAACTAGCATTACTTTAACCTTTCAAGGTCACTCAAGGTCAAAGGTCATGGCACCAAATGAAAGCTCATATGTGACTTCCTATCTATTACCAACAGTATTCAGCTCCCATGTCAGTGCAGAGGTATATGTGTTTGTGTCGTTTCCAAAGCCACGTCCACTTCAACTTTGTCCAGAAGATGTCTTCAAACTTTGCATGATTGTAGTTTGGGTTTATGCAGAGGGCGGAAAGGAAGATGGTTGACCTTGACCTAATTTCAAGGTCACAGGGGTCCAAAATTGACCAAATTTTATGTTTTTGGCCTATTTTGACTTTAAATATATAGTAAATAATATGTGGGCTTTGCATTGGTGACCTTGTATCTGACCTTGACCTATTTTTTCAAGGTCAAATACAGTAATATTACAGTTTTTGCCTAATTGGATCGCGCCTATGTTCACATAAATCCACACACCTGGATTTTATATTTAAATATCATACTAAACAAACTTTTAGAATGAACTATTAATACCCACGTGGCAGCTACCTGTGAGTTTGTTAACAAACACGGTCTATATTTATATAAACATCTTCAACTGTTTCCAAGTTGTAGCACTTTGAAATGTGTCCCATTAAAAACCAATGGAGATTTAGAAAATAATAAAAAAAAAAAATCATGAATAATTGTTTGTGGATGGATGATGGACGCCACCTGATAGTAAGAGATGGACTAAAAAGATAGACACGAAGATAAAGGAGAAGACAAAGGTGGTGGAGGAGGCGGAATTCAGTCATTTTGGGTTTGAGATCATTTCTCAGTCATGAAGCCAGTTTAGTTGTTGAACAAGGAAGTTAGTTAGTTAGTAGGTAGACAGACTTTATTTATCCCACCTTGGGGAAATTTTCAATAAAAATTTTCATATTAAACTGACCAAACTAACCCGACATGTTTGTTTGTGAATCCCCTTCAGCCTCAACGTGGACTCAAATATCCCCTTTATCTCATATTTTATTAATGATTCACATGATCCTGTGGCTGAAGTAAAACCCACGTGGCTGTAGATGCAGATTGAACACACAGACTCAGTCAGCAGAGCTTTAGAGTAAATATTATTTCCACGTCACTGTATTCTTCCTTCAGCGTGCGGCTCATTCTGTTTCAGATAATGAGTCACCGTACAGTTTCCGTCAACATTTCACCTCTTCTGCAAAGTTGATTCACTGGTAGAAACATGAGGATTTAACTCATATGGGATTGAGAAAGTCCTAAAAACTAATCCAACATCGATCAAGTTGATAAATCATGAGTAAAAAACAGATTTCTGTTCAGTGTCAGTGGGGATATAGACTGAAAAGGATTCCAGATCATGTGTATGAGGGAAAGGCTTTAATTTAACACAGATGGAATGAGAAAAATCTGAAAAATCGAAAAAAAATCTCCAAAACAGTCAAATAAAAAACCAGTAAAGTGCAAAAAAAAAAACCCAAAAACAAAACAAAACAAAAAAAAAATAGTGGAAATGTATATTTCTATTGTTTGTACCTTTAGGTTTTCCAGCCCCTTTAAGGAAAGAACCGTTAATATTTCAACTAGATTATGAGAAAAATGTTGAAATGTATAAAGCTGTTGTAAATACATAAAGTCACGTGATGTAGAATAGTACAGTTTATTTTGTTCCTGTTCTAAGTCTGACTTTTTTCTTGTAAATTCACATCATTCTTAGTGAAAATCCATCTTGTGTTGCTTATAACGTATGACCTTTTACCTTTCCTGTTTCAAATTCATGAAACTATTAAGATCAGGGTTTTTTTTCTAGTAAAACTTAACTTTTTATTCACAGATTGTCCACGGTTCTTATTCAGATTGTATGAGTTTTTACTTAAATGTAAGAGATTTTTCTGTTAATTTGTGTTTTTTTTTTTTTTCACCTACTTTCTTAGAAATGTATCCCAACAACCTGCAAAATGTGGAGTTTGTTTCTGGAAATACTCCCCTCATCCTCTCCTCTGTAAAAATTGTAAAATGTGCAGTTGTGCGTCTGTGTTTTGTTTTGTTTTATTCTCGATTCCGTCTGAACATATGCTGTAAAAGTGGCTTTAGTTTACTGGATGTAAATGTAACATCATCTGCAGTGATTGTTTTGATTAATGGATCAACTATCAGTGTTGAAAAGAATCACTGTTTGAATAAACTGAATAATCCAATTAGGTCATTTATATATATATATATATGTATATATATATATATATATATATATATATATATACACACACATATAACTGTTT
>JAPSES010098831.1:0-19916 GCA_029822895.1 Maxillicosta whitleyi | reverse complement strand
GACTATATAGCGTTAAGCTAATTTCCAATCCTGGTTGGGCTTTTCAATAAATAAATAAATGGTCTGACATGAGCAGTGGACACATTCTTAAGCAGATAAACGTCTCAGGTGTCTATCATACATTTTGCTGCTGCCCTATCCAGTGCAGTACTTCAGTTATAATCCGTGCCAGTACTCCTTTATCGTCGGCTGTTAAATACTGAAAATGTGGGGAGCAAACCGGCCCTATAGACAGTTTTTATGTGTGCTTTAGTGCGTCAATGATGTTGGTTCAGTTTAGATCTGCTTCGTCCCTGATGAAGTGAAACAATTTTTTATGTTTGCTTCATTTTCACTTAGAGTGTGAGTAGATTTGTGACCCTCAGCTCATTTTCAGAGTCCCTGCTAACTGATAATGGAGCTCCACTCCTGCAAGTGACAATGAGCGAAACTCTTCACACAACAGCACTTTATCAAAAACAGAACATCTACTGCCTTATGCCTAGTGGTAGAAATAGTACTACCAATAACACACTGGAAAACACTCCTACAGTCAAAACCTTACTGTAGTAAAACGTAGAATGCAACTCATTCATTGTGCAGTAAAACCACTCCTGCTGGTTATTTACTGATATGTCATGTTTTTGGATTCATATTGTGTATAATGTATTTTATTGTGAAGGTTAAGCTCATTTTATCTACTTTAACTTTGCAACAATGCACTGTGTTCTAGAACTAGACCCCAATTTGACAACAATCTCCTATTTATTAATTTATTTAACCTGAGAAATCAGATTAAGAACACGTTTTTATTTACAACTATAGCCTAAGGAACAGGGAAAAGGGGGGTTATAAAAGATGATAAGATTAAAATTAAACAAATAAGACATTCTAAACAATAGACTAAGTTAAAATACTTTTATTTCTTATAATAAATATGACAAACTGTCTTATTACTTGGTAGCAAGTTTCAACATAGTACTAGGTGTAAATCTAACTGTCAGTGGTTGCCATGTCTCCCTATAACTTTTTACACTTTTATTAATGACAGAAAACAACTTCAAGTTCATTTTATTTGCGTATTGCTTTGAGTGGAAAGATGCCAAGCTGCTGAAAGTAAAGAGATAGAAATTTAACGACACTCTGGTAACTTGGTTAAAATCATTGTTTGGAAACATCTGTGAGTGTGTAAAAACTTAAAAAGAAAGCTGAAAAAAACAGAGAACAGCTGAAAAAAATGTACTGTAATGTACATTATAATATGGCTTTTGTTAAAAGAGGAAACTTAATATTGGGAGAAGTTTTGCTCAGGGACCAGAGCCCATATTGAACATTTTTTTTTAACAATTTTGAACCCTATTGATGCTGTCCAGTGAGAAAAATGTGTTTCTAAACACTTCAAAGCGTTGCTTCAGTTTTGTAATTATGCATCTTCAAGCTACTACAAAGACAGTTTAACCAGTAGGAGGATCTCATGAAGTTAATCAGTTCAAGACAGAACTAATACATTTACCTCTTACTGGCCAAATTCCTTTGTGATCACATAAAGATAACTAATAATATGTGTTTTTGCTGCTAAATTAAGTGGAGATTGTTCATTTAAATATAGCCCATACAATACCTATGATGTTAAGTAGATGTGTATTTTATTAGATTGATCATTTCCTCTAGTAAACAATCCACAACACAACACAAAAATGTTCAAAAATCTGTAAAATATCATGAAATCAATAAAACCATTATTGAAACGGGTAACATGTTCACAGGTAAAGCAATAGAATTTTGAGGTGAATTCATTCAATAGCATACAACGAGTTAAAAATGTAATTCTTCAGTTTATTGCGACCATTCAATAGTAACACGTTTTGGAAATATAGTTTGTGGTTTTCATGGTGAAACACTAATCTGAAAGGGAACTAAAGCTGTCAAACAAATGGAGTGGAATAAAAAGTAGAATATTTGTCACTGAGATGGAGTGGCGTAGAGGTCTAAACTTACATGAAATGGAAATACTCAGGTGAAGCACAGGTACGGCAGTTTGGTAATGGTGGCGTTTTAGTACTTGGTCACATTCTACCACTGCCTGAGCGAAACGCCACCAGCGGCACTTTGTGCAAAGCAGACAAACTACTACCTTATGCCTGAACTACATGGCCACTACAGCAGGGTGGCTGAACCTGCTGCTCATCGCTGACAGTGCACTCGCCAGCCTGATATTCCTCTGAAGCCTATACATCAAATGAGCTTCCCTACTGCATATGCAAAAAGCCTCAGATCCTGTGAAAGCAACAGCAAGGCTCCATCTTCCAGAGACATGCTGGGTCTCCTGGCCCTCCATCATCCTTTAACGAGAGAACACGGAGATTACCTCCACAATCACACCATTAACCTGCCTACAGACGCTAGCAGAGACATCAATCACACGCCTGCCTGATGCCTTCTCACGTTAGCGCCCGCTATGTGTAGATATATATATAACCCCCCCCCCACACACACACACACACACACACACACGCACACCCCAAACCCACCCTTCCTATCATCAAAGCACTCTGAGGTGTCGTGCATAATATGGACTGATCAGGGAGTCATCTTCATCTCCATGCTAATCCACCTCCAGCCAAGCGCATGGGATTTCAGAGGCAAAAGTCTCTCACAGCAGCAGAAGCAGAAGTACGACTCCAGGAGAGGACTACAACCGGCACATCTCTGCTCCTCTTTTTGGCTGCGAGATATGACTTCGGCCCTGGCTCCGGCTTGCAGCAAATTCTTTGTTTTCACCCGTTTTGTAATAAAGGATATGGCTACCAAGGGAGCGGGCTTGGCCGTAGGTTGATTTTACAAGCAGGAGTAAAGCCTGGGGCAGACTAGCAACAGAGAGACAAAGGAAACCTGTTAGCGCTCCTCCATAACTCTTCATACGGCAGCAACAGAGTGGGCAGAGTGCAGCCTCTGGGACAAGGCTGCTGGAAAATACTTACTGATAAGCCTTTGAGAATACATACAGCACCCGCTAGTGAGTCTGAGTGTGTACGCTGGAACACACTAGCATGTGTCGGGCAAAGGGAAATAAATGAAGGAGGAGAGAACAAATCTAGAATGAAGTAGCAAAGTGAAGGGCTACAGAGTGAGACGGAGAGACAACGGAAAAGAGAGCTTTCCATACAGAGCGCAATTAGCAATTATGCAGTCATCAATTACAATTATCACAACTGGTGATTATGCAATTATCACTCTAAATCATCGTTTTCCCCCTCTGCCTTACCAGTTTGCCACCCCCTGTGATTTGGTTGTTTGAAGATGGCTTGTGATGATGCAGGTGATTAGAGTGTGTGACGATGATGGTGTCAGATCTTGCACCGAGCGTCTGTGTGCAAATAAGTGTGTGAACGTCTGAAGCATGTCTGCATATGTGCCTGGTGCGATTTAACTCCCTCTGTTTGCTCGTTATGTGTGTGTGTGTGTGTGTGTGTGTGTGTTTTCAGGGATGCACTGCCTGCATCTCAAGGTGAACGTGCTCAGTGCTGTGGGTGGTTTGGGGACAGCAAATGTATGGTTCCACAGTCCCTGAGGCCTCTAAATTACCTGTCATCTTCCCCATGATGCAAAGGTCAGTGCACAATCATAGGGAGTCCATCCTACTGTGCAGCTCACTGAGCGGCAGTCCAGCCCACAGGCTGACAGGATGTCACAACAACCCCGGTCCCGCACCATGCTTATTAGAACTAAACAGTAGGAAGCCCACCGCCACCACAACACCACATGTCACAACACCTTCCAGAGAAATCCACCGAACTCACAAAAACATTCACTCCTTAGTGGGAAAATGAGGCAAATTACAGGCTTTACTTTAACATTATGTGAAAATACATTAAACTTAGAGCAGGGCCGTGTTTTTCTTCAAAATATTTTTTATCACTTAAACACTCAGCATGAATTTTTTCCCCCCATCAAAAAGAAATAGCCTTCTGTTAAAAAAACAAAAAAAAGCACCAATTGTTCTTCCTTCCTTGTTTCTTGAAAACTTAAGACGGCGTTTGGTAGAAATTAGTAAGCATTGTTCCTTTGCTGATGGATCTACTGTTCCACAGTTACTTGTAATTTCTTTTTTAGTCACTAATCAATTATAATCTAAGTAAATGTGTAACTCTTCCCAATAAAATTTCTTTACTAAAAACAGTGTCTTCTTGTATATTAATACAACATAGCGCTGCAAGTCATGATTATTTCCTTTGTTAGTTTCTCTTTTCCGATTGAAATTTGAGTTATTAAACATGATTGTCTATAAAATATCAGAATAATAGTGAAAACTTGCTGCGTGACAGTGCCCAAGGTCTTTATAGTGTCTATTTAACACCCTAAATCCAGATATATGCAGGTTAAAACCTTAAGTAGACATATTTTGAGGATGTTAATAATGGGATAGAAGTAATATATATATATATATATATATATATACACACACACACACACACACACACACACACATTAATATCACAATAAAAATACTCAAAACCATATTTAAGAATATGCATATTTTCACCACAACGTAAAATGTAGTCATTGTGCAGTAAACTGGCTCTGGTTATGTTTTACTATTATATACTGTATGATGTTTTTGCTGCTGCATTTATGTATATGGTACATTTTATTGCTGTAGATGTTTAGAGTTGAGCTCATTTTAACTATTTTATGTACTACTGTGTGGTTTAATCTACAGCAACGCACCATAAGAATATCATGTTTGTAGCGTCGTCGTCCTGTGAGAATAGCTCTGAAAAGTCAACTTTTTATGAGCTCACAAAGACAGGCTTGTTTTCAGCTTTGCAATTTCCAGTGAATGTATGAGACTTTATCATAAGAGGGAGAATTGTCTCAACACATAATTGGGCGTTTAATCCTGGAGTTAATCACAAACATTGCCAATCAACACATTTGGAGATTTGTGGTTTTCACAGGACAGGGAAGGGAATGAAAAACTGTAATATGAAAAGTAACTAAAGCTGTCAGACAAATGACAAAACTGGAGATGAGGTGGAGTAGAAGTATTAAGATACGTGAAATGGAAATATTCAGGAAAAGTGCATGCATTTTCGCTGCAGTTGATAATTTAGAATGATATTGCAGCCTGAGCTTTTCGAATGCACTCCACATTCATGTTTTAGTTAATGTTTTGATTTGTGACTATGAATAGTAATAACATTTTTATTCCCTTTCCATTTCCACCTAATGTCTGTTCGGGAGCTTTTAAATAAAGGTCAAAATTTCTAACTGATCTGATTATAGATGTGACACCGAAGTGATGCATCTTAATGGTCGCTGGAGCATCTGCATCAGTCACAACATGGTTCCAAAGCTACCTGAGGAAGAGACCTGCGATATACAAGACGTGCGTCCTTAACCTACCTCGTATGTGTGTTTAAAATGTGAATGTAAAACTGTAATTTTCCCTTCAGAGGCAGGGAGAGGGTCTTACTTTACCCGACCACCCAGCATTTGTGCGGCTGTCACCGCTGGCGTTTGTTTTGCATTGAGTGTAGGTTCAGAGGAGCGGCGGGAGGCGAGAGATGAGTTGGTGTTGAGTGACTGATGAGTAGGTGGAGGAGAGGGGCAGAGGTAAACACTATTGCAATACAGTCTGGACGGTGAGAGACCTGTGTACTCCCACACACAAAAACCCACCTCCACACGCACACTTGAACTCGGAAACATGCAGACACTCACACGGCGAGTAACGCTGGTGCAGATACACACCAGGAGACTGTGTTTGAGGGCAGATTTAATCATGCTGACACCCATCTCAGAGCGGCGGTGGCAGCATGGCGGTGGCTGGAACCGTCTCTGGATGCCCAGCGAGATGAGCAGTCAGAGCACTGACACACATCTCGTCGCCACGTCAATTCCAATCAGTAGAGCCTGTCAGTCAAGGCGCTGGGCTCAAAACGGACCGACGCCACGTTGCCACTGCAGAGATGCCGCCTCAGCCAAATAAATGGGCGAAGCTGACCGCGCCAATATTCCGTCGTACCATTTATCCACTCTTGATGTGGACACATGCAGTGACAAATTCAGAAATTCACCCTGATTCATGGGACCAAGCTCCACCTGCATCCGAATGAACGCAGAGGTGAAGGTGTAGCTTGCTAGCTTGACAGTAAAATATGAAATCTGAAATATGAGTTAGTCTTTTGTATGCGAGCTGAACAAAACGCCTCTAGATGCAATAGGAACCAAACCTACAGATAGATATGCAATGATTCATTGATTAATAAACTAATAAACTGTCAACTATTATTTTGATACCAAATTATTCCACTGGAGTATGTTTTAAGAAAAAAAAGGTAAATATTCTGTTACTCCAGTTTGTAATAAACTGAACATCAGAGTTAATTACCAGACTTTGTAAATAAAACAAGTCAATTAATTTATAATTAATGAAATAGTCACAGTGTACAACAAAAAACTTGCTAAAGAATAAATATTTATTCCTCTTTTGGAAAAAAAAAAGATCTATTATTTGTTTAAAATTGAAATAGAAGATGTGTTTTCTGTTGTAATATTCCTACAATAACAAGCTGTGATCTACGTTCCATTTATTATAGTTTGGAAATTTACAGTTTAGTGTTAAATATTTCAGTTTTGTTTTTGCTTTTATTTAATTTCAGTTGGTATTACACAGGGAAGCATAGTATTTGCTTTATTGTTTATTATTGTGAGGAATTTACTAGCTTTACTTACATTGCACCAAGATATTTTACTTTTGCAAACCACATAGCAGGAAAAACAGGAATAAAAGTTGCTCCTTTTTATCTTGGCTAGTGTATTTTTCATCATAGTTGGTATGTATCAACTAGTGGAAATAAGCTTTGACACCAGCACTGCAGAGTTTGAAAAGTGCTGCGCTTCCAGCCAGTAACTGACAATTCTATTTAATTTTACCTTTAAATAAAGCCAAGATCAAAAAGAACTGATGAAATAGATTTTAAATCCGCTTTCATTACCGTTAATCCACAGAGAATATAACTGATTTCTATACTGCTCTTGCACGTCTATTATTATATTAGCATCAAGATGTGACCAAAGGTGATTCATTTCAACATGAGACGAGACACAGTGAGTGAGACCCGAGGTCAAAGCCCCGGTGGAGAGTTCTCGTAATGACCTGGACTGAAAGGAGAGCACACCTCCGCAGATCAAGGAGGAGCTGACGTAATCCTCATGGACGTGGCACTCAGAGCAGCATGAGAGACAGAACATGGCACGACATTAAACCCAGATCAAAGGGCCTGCTGTCTCACCACGCTGCAGGTGCCTTCTGGGTCCCCCCTCGCCATCAACAGGCGGCAGAACCCGCCGCACTACCCGCCCTCTTAACAAAACTCAAAAGCAACAGCCTCGGCGCGAACACCTCAAAGTCACAGCAAAGTCAAAGTCAAGAGCCGGTGAGAGACAAGCGGAGGGAGGAAAACAAATCTTTTTTGAACGTCTTTGTAGTTCAAAAGACAGCAGTTGTCATATTCTTTGAGCTTGTGCTTTTCAAATGTTTGATGCAGAGAATGACCTAAACCTTGAGGAAAGTGTCTGCTAAAAAACTTATCTATCATTGCACTACAGGAGGGAACGGGGGCGTGCTGAGGCTAAGATGAAGGCATGGTTGATGTACTGAAAGGGAGGGCTGTGTGAAGTAGTAATGAGTGCACCTGGACTAGATTTCAGAGGTGGGAGAACTGTTAAGAGGAGAGAAGAGAGGAGAAGTGTAGGTAAGGGCTAATTATAAAAATAAAGTGCCCCCATTATCCCGGCACTGTACTGCCCTAGTGAACAAAGCTACAACAGATGGGGTGTCATGGGTAACTGTGCCAAAGTGAGCCAAAGCCCTGGAGTGGATGGACCCTGGCAGGCCGCTGGTGGAGCAGCCCTGGCAAAGGGGGAGGCGCAGCTGCATATCTCGCCCTCAGACACATGTTGACAGTGTTTCTCTAGCCCTGCCTACACTAGTCAAGGTGAGACAGCATGACACGGGGGGAGAGAGAAGGAGAGAGCGAGAGGGAGAGAGAGCGCTCCACTATGATGGATAGCGCTCTCCATCCACCTCTCCTCTCTCTCCCTCTTAGAAGGCTGGTGACTTTCCAGTGAGGCAATTATCATTGCGGAATGCATAATAGCCTAATTAATTACAGGTGTCAGCGCTGCCTTTGTTTCAGCATGGAGGAACATCATGCCAAAGCCGCATCCACTAAAAAGAACAGCATTGATGAACGAGTCTTGAACCACGGATAGAAGAGTGCAGCTGACGGAGGAACCGAGCGCTGTGGAGACGACTTGAAATGTGCCAAACAATCCTGCGTCTGTTGCAAACACAAGATGGATTGGAAACACATGGTGCAGAAATTAGGTCCATTATTTGCTTGATAAATCTGCGGTTGTCAATCGCAGTGCTGGAAGGAAGATCTCAGGTAGGGCCCTGTGTACCGGAGGACGGCTCTGTGGGTAATTTTGTTTCAAGTAGCGGAGACCGGTGTGGCTTTGGTGGCAGCACTATCAACAATGAAACAACCCCCTTACCCGGCGCTCCTGACAAACATGGCATATCATTTGTCCTGTCAGATTTGCCGATTTCATTCATTGTAGTGAGAAAGGCGGAAAGCAGACAATTGCCAGAGAGAGAGAGGCAGAAAAAAAGAGCTAACAGGACCCGCGAAGGAGAGAAGTGAATGATGGGGTGACTAGGGAGGAGAGACAGCACAGAGATTCCTGTGATTCTCCTCCTCAGCTAAACACAAACAGAACTTAACAGAACGCCACAATTTGTGTGTGGGTGTGTGTGTGTGTGTGTGTGTGTGTGTGTAGAGCTCATGTGTGTGCTTCTACGGGGGGTCGTGGCGGTAGGCTGATAATCCTTCCACGCCCCCAGGCAGTGGGGGCTCATTGTAGAGTACATTGAGTCTAATAGGAGCGGGCGCTGCACTTGTATGCAGCTCTCCCTGCTCCCACTGTGAGAGGAGTTTTACATAATTAATGACTGTTGATGTTTCCCAGGTAGTCGCCCTGCAAATTCACTCCAGACTCGGCTGCCACCGTCGTCGGTTCCACAGAGAATGAGCGACACCAGAACAGACAGCTTACATTACAGGCATAAATAAGGCAATTTTGTACAGTGTCTTCAGACATTACTGTGAGAGGGGTTCAGGGCCGATGATTCGACTTGCTTCAAGGAAAAGCACAGAAAGAGCTTTTCTATGTCTTGCAGTCTACAGAGAATTTGCTCTTGATCCGAGTAAAACTGCTTCCTTTAGTGGTTTTTTTATAATTCTGTATGCTGTTGGAGATGCACAGATACAAGTGCGGCATCAGTTGACGGCTCCAGACGGAAGATCATTCACGTCCGCATGAATCAGTCTAATCTGAATGTCGATCTTAATTCATGTGCGCCTGGTGGTCTCCGTTTTTATGTTCCAGACCACTGACAGTCTGGCAAGGCCTTGGGGCCCTGCGCATATTGCTGGGAGGCAGTCCACATTTATACTGGAACATGTTAAATTAAACATTTAAACACGACACCAAAGGAAGGCTATTTTTTACTGCTCTCTGCCCACTACTCATTATTAATTTGTAATAACCTTTAAGGCTTTTTGATGTCATACATATTTTACAGAGAGATATCACTCCCAGGCAGACTGGAGAGGGCCTGTCGATGACAGATCACCAGAGTGCCACCGCAATGTGCTTTCATCTGCTATAATTAGGAGCAGGTGAGGGTTAAGAGTGATCTTTAGACCGTATGCAGTTGTGTGTACACCAACTCACACACTAATGCGTCAGTGAGATGACATGTCATCACCCAAAGATTAAAAAGTGCAGCTGAAAAATAAGAGAAACTGACCAGGGGAGCGAACATTTTCCCCAAATTATTCTACACAAAAATGAGCGTAGCATCTTTCTGGCAGTGACCTGACAATCATTTCAGAACCTTTTAGGTATTTATGAAAGCCCACAGTAAGGGAGTTCAGTTCAGCTGCATAAATCAGCAGACAGGCTGCACATTTGGGAGAAGGAGGACACATTAACACTGCGCTCTCCTTCATATTCCTCCGTTAGAGGGCTGGCCCAGGCCCATCTTGCTCCTGCTCAGCTGGGAGGCCCTCGGTGCCCGCTGGATGCCAGCCTAAAGCTCATGTAGGCCGGTGCCAACACGCCACTAAAAGCTGTAAAACAAATGAGCTCTGTTTGGTTAATGTACACTGATTGACCTCTGCTGCCAGGCATTTGATGTCATGACTGTAATGACCAGCTTTCCCGCCTGATCACTCATATACAATGTGACAGGAGCGAGGTGGCATTTCAGTTTGAGTGAATGGGGGCTAATCAGATGAGAAGTCTATAGCAACAACCGCTGATGCTGTTACAGAACCCATATCCTAGCAACGATAGATGAAATTACAGCATTGAAATTTAGTTTGTTCATATTTCCTGAAGGGCCATAAAGAAATTTTGGGATTGTGGCATTTATACTATTGAACAATTGCACTTAAAATTTAGAAGTAATGACTTTTACTCCCTATAACTCTAGATAATCAATAAAAACTGTTCCACGCTTTTTTTTATTTATTAAAGCATAAAACCTTCAAATTCTTTGTTGAGTTCAGTTATTTTGTGTTTGCAGAGGTGAATCTATGATACGTTTAAAAAGACAATTTTATAAGATATATTCTGAACACACTAGAAAATATCTACAGAAATGAGAATAATTTAACAATACAGCCAATAATTTTTCATTAATTAACAAGTAGTGGAGAAGTTTGAAGAGACAAATTATATTTTAGGCAACTATTTAGGCTGCCAATAATGATCAATTCCAATGGACATCAGTGTTTTCCCAGACAGTAATATGATATCCTCATGTGTAGTTTTGGTCAACAATCCAAACATATTCCATTTTTTTTTTTTACTTATTTTTCTTAAAAAAGTCTGATAGGCTCAATATGTTTTTCGTCACGTAAGAAAGTCAACCTAATAAAGTCAAATCAAGTGAATTTTATTTGGATGCCATAGTATAGCAAATCACAACTTTGCCTCAGCGGGGTTTAAAGTTTCAACAACATACGATGCCTTATATCCTTTAAGTGTTGGAGTAAGTAAGCAAGACATCCAAAAAAAAATCATTTATGGATAAAAATGGAAGAAACCTCAGGAGAACCCAGAGAGATGGATTCCACTTCAAGTCCACGGTACAATTTACATATTTAGTCCTTTAAGAATATGCCTGGATTGCACGAAAAAAAAAATAAAAAAAATCTTTTGTTACATCATTGTGAAGTAGACATTCCGAAGAAGAACTAAATCAATCTTAAGCACCCTCAGAAACAACTCTTCAGCAAGCTTTATATATAGGACCTGACTTTAGCGGTTATCTATTGGATGCTGAGCGTTACATAACCCTCCATATGCTCGGAGTGTAGGACAATTCCGTACGGGTTATAAATAAAGAAACCTGACGCACGGCTGCAGCCACTGTGATTTGGGCAAGTTCTCACATGGGATGTCATAGTTCTGCAGTGCTAGCCCCACTGCTATTTCAGGCTCTGCCTCATTAGAACATCCGTCGTGAGTGAACAGGAAAAAAAAAAAAAAATAACAGACTGTACAAAAGACATTTCATTAGGGAAGAGGGAGCATGAAGAGACTGTTCACCCCCCCTCAGCCGCTGTGTGTCCCGAGCTAAAACTCCATGTATTTTCTACATTTAGGACGGGTGCGTTATGAAGGCGCTCACACTCACAGTGGAATGGGATATTCAGGTATACCATGTCTGCTGAGATCTGTGTCACATGGTCCCAAAAGGAGGTGGTCTGCAGGGCTTGTTGACAGGGCCACAAACACGCAACATGCCACAATGACTGCAATTACCCCTCATCCACTGCCTTCAAGCTGCCGAGTGTGTGTGTGTGTGTGTGTGCGTGTGTGTGTGTGTGCGTGGTGTGGAGGGGGAAAGTGAGGGACGGGACACACGATTTGCATGTAAGTGTGAGTTCTTGCATGAGAGAGGAAGAGTGAAAAAAAAAAAAACACATTATTGCGTGACTGGCTGTACCTGCCTCTGTGATTGTGTGACGGTGTGTGTATGTGTGCATGTGTCAAAGCGTGCTGGTTGCGTGTCTGCGGAGGCCCTCTCACACCACAGCAGCCAGCTAATTTAGTTAGGGAATAGCTGGCTGTCCTTCAGGTGAATGGACAGAGATTGGTCTCAATATGAGATGTAATAAAACAAGCCCATCACTGGATCTCACCGCACCTTCGGCTGTCCTTCACATGTCTCACCATAAGCCGACACACGCCCACAAACACACACACACACACACACACACACACACACACACACCTAGCTGAAGTAGCCAAAGAGGCCTGTGAGGTTTGAAGGATTGCTTTTCAGTAACTTTAAATTGCTTAGAAAATATTTATTTATATTTTATTACCACCTACACCATTTGAGTGTTATCTGTGTGACCATAATGTCAAGAGGAATTCTCAAGTACCACACCAATTAAAGCTTCAATAGGCAGTATTTTTTGGCGTCATAGGGGACAATTTCATAACAGCATGTTTCAAGAGGTCTGGCAGAAACTAGACTTCTGCACTTCCTCTTGTTTTCATGCCCTGTCCATATTAAAAGGGGTTGTTTTGCAAACTGACATTTTCCCCTAAACTTGGGCTCATTGTCCACATACATGTTTGTGTGTGTGTGTGTGTGTGTGCGCAACATCTACATACATACAGAATACTTTACAATAACGTAACTTCACAACTTCAAGACGGAAGCCTCTGCTATGTCTAACATTAACTATAGTGTACACAGTCTTAAATCCAACAGAAACAATGGTTTGTCCAAAGATTTGTACCAAATTTGTTAATGTTTCTGCGTTATAGTGTGGACAGAGATATCTTGCTAAATAAAGATCCTGTGAACAAAATTACTGGAGGAAAAATGTCTGTATTAGTGTGGACAGGGCATCAGGATTTCGAAAATCTTATCAGTGGTGGAGGATTTGAGCCTATCAGAGGGGGACATAAAAAGTCCAGGTGTAATGTTGAATCGATGTCAAAAATCCTTCAACTGCAGCTCTCCTGTGCAAAATGAAAAACTGTCAGATTGTCCATCTTTATATTCGGTCCGTTTTTAGGGACAGAGAGGAGACAGCTCTGGGGTTGACTTCTGCATTGTAGCTTTAATTTGGGGATTTTCTCCAATAGATTAACAGGTTTTGATCGGCAAGTAGAGTAAAAGTAAAGGAAAGAAAACAGGGGAAAAAAAACAATTCCACCTTAATGGTCATTTTGATTGACATTACCATTTACATGGCTGGTTATTAATTATTATCATTATTATTACCATTACTTGTGCAAGTCTTGTGCAAGAAATGTGAAATATGGTGAAATCCAACCTTCATCTTAAACATGTAAGTAGCTTAGCGTGACCATCCACTCACACATTACATAGCCTGGATAAAGATGCAGCGTTAGGCTTATCCAAACATTACCACTTCAGCGGATGTTGTTAATGAGCAGCTGCTTTTGTGTACAAGCTCGTAAATTGTATATTTTAAAGGCTTATTATTCTGGTTTTGTACCTCACTGTAACATGGCACAGCATTAAGAATGTTAGTGTTATTTTTCGTTCATCCCTGGGGTAGGTTTTCTACAGATATTTGACAAATATGCCAATTGCTTTTAGTCATACTTTATTCATCTGAACCGTTTTGGTTTTGGTTCGCTTTCAATTGACTCAAGCTACGGTGGTAAAACGTAAGATAAAAGTGTAAAATTGGGTTATATTTGTATATTTTAACCTTGTTGAACTATTACATTATGCTTCTGTAGGCATGGTAGCCTGAAAACATATTTGCATTTTCTTTAAATGGCTTTTATTGAGCTATTATTTTATTTTTGTCAATGAAAAGATTTCATAGTAACCACGCTTGAATTATGCTTCCCAGGCCATAACATTTAATAAACGGTTGAGTTGTTGTCTAATGGAATAAATGGAAGTATCAGCTACTAGTGCTCTGAATTCACAACACCACTAAACATAAGCTCTATGGAACTACATGTGCAATAACTGCGACATGTGCAATAACAAGGTCATATGTGCAATCACCACTTCCTGCGAGTGAAATGTGAATGGATAGGGTTTTTGTATAGGTTTTAGGGTTTTATTTACGCATTTATTCTTGTTTTCTTAAATATTTATTTTTATTTTTCACTAAGCACCTTGTGGAGGAGCATTTGTAATTTCGTTATATGCACTGTTATATAATGACAATAAAGGCTTTGAATTGAATTGAATTGAATAGTCAATGAGGAAAATCTGTGGTAGAGAAAGTCTGAGACAATAATCCAGGTATTCCATTTTTTATTTCATTGTGCCATCCTGCCTGTACACATTCCTCTCTGGGAGTTCCTACATCTTCGCTCTGTCCTTCGTCCTCCTGATGGACTAACAGTGTTTCTCTATGAGGACTGGAGCGTGGCTGATTTCCCCGATTCCACCTGTCCTCCCGTTTGGCTGCAGCTGCCTTCCTGCCAGCTGCTCACGTCCAAAGTCTGGCCACCAGCAGCTTGTTCCCCTCGGCCCAACTCCAGACTGGGCCCTTCACTTCCAGAAGAGCAGTGGCTCTCCCACTAATCCACCGAGACCCAATTACAGAGACTGGAGAAGAAATCACGAGGAGATGCAAAGTTACTTTGCTTTAATTGAGGATGTGTTTAACACTCTCCTCAGGCCACCACGGCCACTTTATGTCTCTGATGAAGCAGAGGGCCTCGCAGTGGGATTTAAAAACATATATCTGTTTGTGACAAAGGCAAAGAACACTCTGATCTGTGGGCTTAGATATTTAAGGGCGTTGGGTGTGATTTAGAACATCGGATTTTAGTGTAAAATAAGAGTAACAAGCAGATCTCTTAAAAGTGGAAAAACACATTTGATTTGGGGATGAAAAAGCTTCACATTAGTGAGGTTTACATCACAGTCACTCTCTGGTAGAGACTTACTTTTCTTGCAGCTGCTTGTTTTAATAGAGCCACATGTTAATTAGTATTGTAGTTAATCCCATATTAAAGAGACCCAAACTGTCAGGTCATATTATAAACAATCAGCCCTAATGTTCGTGCATGTGACATTTGGAGCCGCTATCTCTTCTAGCAAAATGTTCCCTAGGTACTAATTGGCCTACTTTACGCTGTCTTTCTTTGAATTGCCACTTTCTTTATCATTTAGGATATTAGCCTTGACAAGCATCATCCCATATACCATAGGCCCACTAAAAGTAGAGAGAAGCTGCATCATTTTTTTTGCAGAGGGACAGCAAAAATGAGTATAAATGATTTACACTAGCATGTAATGCTGCAAGATCTACCTTCATGGGATATTAAATACAATTTGAAAGAAGAATAAAAGTTCAAACACTTAGCCAGCAGCAAAGTAAGTGTAACTTTTCTCTGCTTGCATTATTTAAGATAGGCTCCATCATTTTATCAATCTATCGATCTCTCACCAGAAAGATGAAAATGGAAAAATAATGAGGCCGATGAATGCTGTGTAAAGAACATCAATGTGCAAAATTTAATTATCTGTGCTGGAAAGAGAAGGAAAATGTGTCGGCTGTTTTCTAAAACAAAAAGAAAGTGAAAAAAGGAGCAGTTAATATTTTTCCCTCTCTGCATATTTTAATTACCAGATCAATCATAACTACGTACTGCAGTACTGCAGAGAAAAGAAAATTGCAAGTCTAAATGAAAAACAATAGATTTGCTTTAAAGTCTTCGCTCTTTTGAAGTCTAAATTAAAATTTCAGGTACCTTTACAAGAGCCTTCTTCAGAAAGTTATGATATTTAATTAGCGTGTTTAGATTTTGCTGAAATTAAACTTCACAGCCGAGCATCATGTGAAATGAAGACTGGTATTCCCAGGTTTCGGGGGTGGAGGGGTGGGGGGATTAAATCACTTCAGTACATGAGGGCTGTGTATCCTCTGACAGAACCTCATGTTCTTTGACTTGTGCTGCCATTTGCTTGATCTGAGGCCGGGTCTCGGTGTTCAGTGGAGTGGAGAAACAACTTTGCTCTCAGACTGTGTCTGTGCAGCTCCGATTCTGCGCTTGAAATCAGAGAATCGCGCCGTAGAATTGGCGGAGCAGCTCTCCCGTTCCGCCTTTTCCTCCTCACATGAGCCTTTCCTGGTTTGTACGAATGCTGATGTTTATTTCTCCTGGCATGTCCTCGCCGGCGCTGAGCCACCGATTTCACACATTTTTATTGGCTAATTTGACTGTGCTCTTGCCAGCAGCTGAGAGTGAGCCAGGACTTGGAGAATCTCAGGAACGGTGCTGTACTGCTGCTGCTAGTGCTGCTGCTGTCCGACTTTGGCCGCCGGGAGGGAGGGGGGGGGACATAAAAGGGAGGGTGGCTCTCACTGTCTCATAACATGCAGTTGACCATGTTGGACTGAGGCGAGCTACGGCTTAGAAACTGCCTTTTAGATTAGCTACTGTCGGCTGGTGAGTGTCTGTTTGGTGAGGGTCAGTAGGGGAATGTGATTGCCTGTCTCTTAAGGTGACAGGGGTTTAGAAGAGCGGATGTACAGCCAGTTCGATGCCCAATAGGAGCGGCACAGCCAGCACTATGCGTGCGTCCATCCTCAAACATGGCTAACATTTGCACAGCAGCAGCAGTCAGGCGTGACGTCTCCGGGCTCTGAGGTTTGTGCTGTCAGGACGGTAGAAATTAAACCTGGCACTGCAGAGCAGAATGTGCTGAAACTCATCAATTCCACATGGCTAGAGAGCCAAGTGCCTATTTATAACACCGCAACCCCCCCCCTCTTCTTTACCTGGTGTGCATCCCTGGCTCTAAACACGCATCCATAATGATGAATACACCCAACTGGGACGCTCCGACAGGGCATCAGTCAGGACAGGAAAACAAACACGCCAACACACACACACCATCAGATCACAGCACAGCAGAGGAGGGATAAGACTGACACTGGGAAGCCTGATGGAAAGGTTGAGGCGTCTCAGCATAAAAACACCCAGCAGAATCACGACAATCAGTCAAAACAGAGGAAACAAACAAGGGCAGTCAGATATATTAAACTTCTTCAAAAGGCCCAGTCTGGAGCTGAAATATGGTGCCCCAATGGTGAAACAGTGCCACCCAACTACCGGCTTTGTTTATGGAGTGACTTACTGAATTGATGATGTTTCATTTAATAGTTTACTGTCTGAGCTTTTGGGGAAAAGACAAGCGACAATTTGAAAGAATTTATGAGTTATACATTTGTTTTTCAACTCACTTTTTTTTTTTTGGAAACAACAGTGCCCTGTGTGTCAGTCAGGATTTGTTAAACTGATTTGACCCATTCATACATTTAAGCAAAGCTCCAATGTCTCCACCTTGAAATAACATATTCGTATGAATAAATTCTAATTAATGAGCAATGCAGCATCACCTTTCCCAAGTTAAAACGCTTTTATATTCATAGCTTCACTCAGTCCAGCAGTAGTTAGTAATAGATGATGATCGCAAACATTATATTCATGCATGTTGTGCAACTCTCAGCTGTTGTGTAACTAACAGTATTTTCCCTTCAGGTTTCTAACAGGACGCTGCAGTTGGGATCATGGGGTTTGGGAGCTTTGATGTAATTTGACTAACAACCGCCCATCTATATAGTAATACTGGAAGGTCCCAGAGCGAGCATGTGTGTGTGTGTGTGTGTGTGTGTGTGTGTGTGTGTGTATTTAAGTGTGTGTGTGTGTGCATCTACACAGTCCTGAAAAACTGAATTGTTTTTACCTGGCCAATTTCTACACTTGAGGAGTAGTCTCCACATTAAATATCTCGCCAAGTTAATAGGACCAATATTTTGGGCCATATTAGTAATTTTAGATCAAGTTGCTCGGTTGACTGGACGAACAGTACCACACAGCATGATGGGAAATCTAGTTAAAAACAGAAACACCACATTTACTACCATCAGTCACTAGATATCAGCACTAGTATGACCCATGGGTTACTGCACTAGTTTTCACATAATGGTTGACTATCATCACTTCAGGGTTCATAAAATTAAAAAAAAAAAACACAGATTGTGGATTTTCACGGTACACTACAGATATTAACATGAAAAAAATGTGTTCACTGATGAGTTAAGGGCAACATCCTGAAGAAACAATCATGCACAAAAATAATAACACTGTTAAATAATAATTAAAAAAAAAAAAAACTGATCTGAAGTAATTTACAATGTTACCATTTCATGCAGGAAAATCTGAACCAGGTTACTTGAAGAGAAATTGTTAGCCCTTTAGTGCCCTTTAGCAAAGCATCCAAGCCACCCATTTCCTCCGCAGACACCTAACACGGCAGCCCACTGCAGTGTCGAATGTGTTCCTGCATGTTCAGCTAGTGACGGGTTAAAAGTAGAGGATCAAGTTCTGTGTGTGTTGCATGTCCACATGTTAAATATATTACAATTAAAGATTCTTCTTCATAATTAAACTTCGTGCTGTAATGTTGGCGGACAATTAATACATATTGACATCATTTTTATGTGGTGCATTTCTTTTTATATCCATCACATTGTTAATTTGTCTCATGTTCAACTTCTTCCATCTTCTGATAATTTTTCTTTGTCTTATTACTTTGATATTAACTTTATGCAACATTCCTGCGGGTGGTTGAACTATCATTAAGTGCTTTCATGATTACGTTTGATGCAAAAGGCAAACTAAAGAGCACTTTTTGAAGAGGTTTCACGCATGTAAATTTAATCCAGATCAAACTGGAACATCCAAAGTAAATGAGTAAAGTGTGAAAACAACTTTAGTGTCACCATAAATGACAGCAAAACATGTTCAAACTCTCAGCGTAGTTAGCTTTTCTTCCCCTTTAGATTCAGCTTAAGTGTTGTGAAATGACACTAAAGTGCTGCAGTTAAGTGTTAAATGATAATGTTTTTTGCCTTGTATATTCATGTAAAAGAAAAAAAATTATTCACAACATATAGCAAATTTTGACTGTTTAGACACTAGCTATCAACACAACAGCTGTGTGCGTTCTCTCCTGTGTTTAACAACCGCTCATCTCTATGTTGTTTGGTGTAAATGTGACCACACCACCTCTAAAATTAACTTTGCTAATTTTTTTAAATTTCAGACTGCCCAAACCACTTCAACTGTATAAATGACTTTACCAAAAAAAGTAAGACTTCTTACAAATTCATCTGAAAATATACAGACTGAATCAAATAATGTCAAACCAATATGACATATGAGAAAGAACACAGACAGTAGAACGATGTGCCAAGTAATAGGTGTTCAGCCGAAATGACCAGCATTATGACAAATGTTTAGTTACAGGATCTAATTTATACAAGTACATTACCTCAAATCCACTTTTTTTTAAACATATTTACCCTGAACTAAGATGATGAAGACAGCAGATCTCTACACCACTTTTGTTAAAAACATCCTTCTGCAGCTAAAGTGGACAGTATTTACATAATCTGAAGACTTGAGGAGTAGAATGTCCTGTCAAGATGTTTGAAATTAAAGAGTGAAAAACAACCTTAGACTGGTTTGACTGTCATTTGTCCATGTACAGACTGTGGTGCATTACAAAAAATAAGACAGAGGGCCACTATTTCATTTAATATCCACATATAAGCTTGTTCGTCTTTGAATAATTGTAATCAGCAGAAGTAAACTTTAAAGTAATAACAGCTGAAACAGTAAGAAGTGCATTAAGTTTGGGTCAAAGGAGCTTTTCTGTTCTGATGTTGAGAGCAGTCCCCTCCGGAGAGGCAGAGGATGTAAAAGACTCAAGGAAGGTATTATCTAATGTCCAATTACACTCCCACAACGCCCCTCACCCCACC
>JAPSES010098793.1:0-18290 GCA_029822895.1 Maxillicosta whitleyi | reverse complement strand
TACTCCCAATAGTGTCTTTTTCTATTACATAAATAGGTTTAATTCTACTCCCATTAGTGTCTTTTTCTATTATATACGTTTAATTTTACTCCCATTAGTGTCTTTTTCTATTATATAAATAGGTTTAATTCTACTCCCATTGGTGTCTTTTTCTATTATATACAGTTAATTCTACTCCCGTTAGTGTCTTTTTCTATTATATATGTTTAATTTTACTCTCGTCGGTGTCTTTTTCTATTATATACAGTTAATTCTACTCCCGTTAGTATCTTTTTCTATTATATAAATAGGTTTAATTCTACTCCCGTTAGTATCTTTTTCTATTATAGATGTATAATTTTACTCCCGTTAGTGTCTGTTTCTATTTTATACAGTTAATTCTACTCCCATTAGTCTTTTTCTACTATATAAATACATTTAATTCTACTTCCATTAGTGTCTTTTTCTACTATATAAATACATTTAATTCTACTCCCAATAGTGTCTTTTTCTATTACATAAATAGGTTTAATTCTACTCCCATTAGTGTCTTTTTCTATTATATACATTTAATTCTACTCCTATTAGTGTCTTTTTCTATTATATAAATAGGTTTAATTCTACTCCCATTAGTGTCTTTTTCCATTATTTAAATAAGTTTAACTCTACACATCTCTCTCTGGCCGATGACCTTTTTTAAACATGCATTTGGTCTGAGCTGTGGGTTCTTCTTCATCATCCTCAGTAGAGTTTTGTTCCTTTGAAATGTTCCAAACACAGCACCTTGAACTCATCCAAGCCACTGGAGATGAGAACGTTTCTGTGCAATTGTTACAAAATCTTTTCCCATAACAGCACAGAACCTACTGGCACACCCAGGGCCTCCAGTAGACTCTAAAATAGCAGACATTCCTCTTTTATCGCAACGACAGGATAGAGTTTTGGATTTTGATCTAAGATTAGCAGAAAAACCAAGACCGAGACAGCGTAGAGGTATAAAATCTAATGTTCAGATACAGACATATATCTGTTAGCGCTCTTAAAATCTAGATTCCTGCTTTTTATAGCATTCCTTCATGCAGAGACAGACAGCTGGATCCACCCAGACATGTGGACTCAGGTCCTGTTTATGTGAGCCAAAGGTTCAGATCCAAGATTTAATGCTGAATCTTCCATTTTCAAACTGCTTTATGGTTCACCTTATTGTAACTCCTCTTTTTATTTATTGTTTTCCTCATCTCTAGTGGCAGAAAGTAATAAAGTGCTGTGTTAAGAGGCACATCTGAGGTAGTTGTACTCTACTTGAGCATTTAGATTCTATTCTATTTCATTTTATTTTATTTTATCCCTCCAGTCCATTATGTCTCAGAGGCAAATATTGTACTTTTCACTCCACAGACGACTTTGGTTAATAGTTTATTTTATGAATGGATACTAAATCAGGGATGTCCTATAATAAGCAGTGTGAAGTTGGTTTATATTTCAGATGTCTGGCATTAATAGTTAAATTTTGGTGTTTTTCCTACTTCTATTCTTAATTTAACCCTACTTTTTGGTCTCCCCCCCCCCCCCCCCATCTTTAGTTGTAGAAACGCTTACTTAAATACTTAACTATGGTACACATCTGAGGTACTTGTACTCAACTTGAGCAGTAGAGTTTCCCATTTCATAATACAGGAACTATTCTAACTTTTACTCTTTAACACATTTGTCTGACAGCCTTAGTTCATTTTCCATCTTCCATTATCTCACAAAAAGCAGCGTGTGGTCACCTCACATTACATATGTTTTGAGTTGTTAACAGTGATGCTTCCATTTAAGCATCTCACATGGTTTCATTTCAATATGTTTTCAATTCATCCAATATCTCAAGGAAAAAAAACATTAAAAAATAAAACAGATGAGGGCAGCAGAACTGGTCTCTGTCTTCTTTCCTCTTGTCGTTTATCACGTGTTTAGAGGTTTATCTGATGTACCAGGATATAAAATCATTGAGTTTAGCTCCACTGACAACAGATACTACAGTCAGAGTACATTACATCAACACTGTCCTACTTCTGTACCTTTATTTGAGTTGAATTTTTGATGCATGACATAATTGTATAGTTACATCTGACAGTGTGATCTGGCAATACGATACGAAGCACAATACTAGAATCACGATACTGTTAAAAAGGCAAATTTTTGTTTTATAGTCGTTAGAGTTTAAGATCATGCTCAAACAATCATATTCTATTAGTTGATAACCAACATCATAACATTATTTTTGTACAATCCCAACAAATGCCTCTCAGACAGTAAAAAGTACTTTTAGGACGCTTCAAATAACCATTAATTAATAAAACTGTGTTAAATAATAATAAAAGAAAATATAAACAATAAAGAAAAACAAAAATGAACCATATGAGCCATATCTGCATTTAAATAAATACTTCAAAAATATCTATGCAATACTCTTTAATATTGATACAGTATCGTGAAATGAAATATCGTGATATTTGCAGAACCGATATTTTCTTACACCCTTATTTAAGAATGTCCTCCATGACTGCCTGATTGTGAGTCTTTGTATGATGTTGAGCAACAACATTCACACCATTCAACAATCCACGAAGAACACATTTGACGCTTCTTTGCAAAAGGAAAGAAAAGCAGGAAAAGATAGATAAGGAAATAATGAGCCACATCAATCTAGTCTTTTCATATTTGGTGAATATTCCACGATAATATGTGTTGGTTAGAATTACTGACAAATTAATCCACTTATTTAAGCTTACGGCAATATATAATGTAACATTTTTAGAGGTTGATTTACTATAATACAGTTTCTAATATCACTGGTCTATAAGTAAAATGCCTCCAGAATAACAGTAGTGAAACTTTACCAAAGAATAGAGGAAGATCATGTCAAAAATGCTGGTTGGCTGTAGTTTCCATGATACAGTCTTGGGTCAAAAGTGAAATTCTGAGAATTAATGCGAATGAGTTTTAATCAAAAGGAATGTTTGTTTCAGAGCTACCAGATCTAGTTAAAAAAAACAAAAAAAAAACCCACTGTCTGTAAATTACAATAGATTCACGTATAGGTTCTTCCGAGTTGAATATTTGTAAGGTTATTGTAGAAATGTACATAAACAATAGGCTATATGTATAATAACACTTGATAATACACATTAAATAGATCAACAAACCAGCGCTTTCATGATCTTATTAACGTTTGCAAGATTTAACACAGTTAAATTGCAGACCAGGATATTCTGTTGCCTTTTTTTTTTTTTTTTTTTTTATTATTTCTGTAAAGTCTTCTTTAACTGTACACCAGAGGGCGCTGCAGCTCCAAACCCTGTCAGTTTCAATTTCAGTTTCCTGCTGGTATTTCAACCATATGTCACCTAATTATACACTGTATTCTCCTGCCATGGATGATGGTATGCTTGTTGTAAAAAAAAAAAAAAAAAAAAAAAAAACTCAGGAAAGACTTCGTTTTCATTTGTAGAGCTGGTTGTTTTCTTGTTGCAGCAGGACATATACCTTGGAATATAATGACATGTTATGACAAATTGTGGGTGTGAGAGCAGCCAATCAGATGGAGGCATTTTAACAGGTGTGTTACAAACAAATGCATTCCTTTTGTCAAAGTCAGCTGCACACACAGTCAACACTTTAAATTAGCTGTGGGTGAGACTAATGACCAGGAACCTCCCATGATAATTATCTGTGCCACTGTCGAACACGGGCGGCAGAGCAAATAGAGAGGAAGTGACATCACTCACCTCATTCTTCTGGAAGTAGATCAGTGCTCCGGCTGCTATCTGAGCGATGAGGATCAGCAGGAGGCAGGTGAAGTACTGAGGAGGGACGCATGTGAGACGACAGATGACAAACTCATGGAAACATATGTGCTGATTGAACATTTTTCGATACTGAAACACTTCATGAGGACCAACACAATGTGTCATATAGTCATTTTGAACAGAATCAATATCTAGGACATTGCACAAGCAGATTTAAGTCAGGTTTCCAACCCCATGTATTGCAAATTATTAATGAAATCTGCTAAAGAACATCCAAATTACTGTCAGTATTTTGAATACTCCTTTTGAAAGTAAACAGGTTAGTTACTGATGATTTGCAACTCTGTAAGAGATGTAATACAATTATTTTGATTTCCTCACCAATGTAACATAAACTTAAAAAAATAAGTTTTAAATGGACAATAAAATCTGAAATGCCTTAGTTGGATCAAAACTTGGTGGGATTTTCTGATTGCAGGAAGAAAATGCTATTGATTTAATACTTAATTTTGATATAATGCAGTGAAAGCCAGCTCAAAGTGAACAGTGAAGTGAAATGAGAATCATTATTTTTATTCTCAGCAGCGGAGAGAAAATGTCTAGACGTGATGTAGATCTAAGGAGACAAAAAGTACTAATTTTTGAGGTTTTAATAGATGGTCAGAAGGACCTGATGATATCGAGTGAGCAGGTAAATGGATCCGGGACTTAATTTTGTTAAGTACTTTTAAGTGACATGGAGAATAGAAATGTAAGACAGCCTCTCAGCATCAGGTCATACATTAGCCTATATAATCCTCTTCCTGCTACATTTTCTAGATTTAGTTGTTAAACATCTGTGAAAAACAGAAGCAGGACAAAACAGCCAAAATAGGTTTATGTTAGTGGTGTTTTAGAATAGTAATGAGGAACTTTGATGTCTGCTGTACTTTCATGGTAACACACATTCTGTATGTGCAGACTGAACTGTTAAAGCACAAATACACCAACACACAAGGGAAAACCATAAACTGTATAACAGAGGTGGATATAGCCACAGTGACGTCGCCTGTTGGTTTGTGGATTGATGCTTTGAAGCATCGAGTTTGGCATTTAACTGGATCTGGACATGAGGGTGGAGCTGGAGAAGAGTGAGGACTGAGACAACTCCAACTTTCTAAACACATTCACCACATGGACTAATCACCATCAAGCAATTTCTGCTTCACAAACATACATTTATGTTTGATGAATGCAAATTCAGCCTTGCTTTATATATATATTTTTAACGCACAAATTAGAGCTCCAGGCTAGCTAACAGACCATATCATCAAAAACCACATTAAAGTTGCTGTGCTTCATAGTCTTTTGGGCATCACTGCTTAAAAAATCCTCAGTGACCTTTACACATATTGTTATTCAAGTGGTCTGAGAGGGAAAATAAATTCTATTTCTATAGATTGTGTTTTTGAATTGCAGAAAATCTACCCTGACACAGGCGTTTAATATGTTCACACTAACAAGAGGATTTTTCCCCAACATATTTTCCTCATTGTTTTTTCTTTCCATACATCTATTAGCCTATTTTTCAAAATATCTGTTCACAGTGAAATGTAGAAAACCTCCATCCTCCTGGAAATGCTTGGACAAACTATTGTTTCATAAACTGTGGCCTTCAGATAATAATATTGGATGCAGCACATGAGACATCTGTCATCTGATATTGAACGGCAACAACCATTAACTACAGTGTTTAGAATAGAATAGAATAGAATAGAATAGAATAGAATAGAATACTTAATTTATCCCACACTGGGGAAATTCTGCAGTTACAGCAGTGTAGTAATAAAGTGCAGTAAATTCTATATAACAGACAAGAAGACAGTGAGAAAAAACAAAACAAAACTTGTTTGTTCTAGTTTTTGAAACAGTGTTAGTATAGGTATCTGTTTCCCAAATGCACTACTAGTCAAAAGTCCTACACCACCATTAAAGTGTTGGTTTAATAATAATCACACATATCTACCTATGCCTTATAATCAGGATACATGAAAAACACCCTTCAGTTCAGAAAACATCACTGGGATTTATTGCATTAATTTTCTAATGTGTGATACCATTTTTCCTTCAATGTCAAACATTTCCACTTGTTGAGCTTCAATACATAAGACGTTTGAGATCAGGGTGTGATGTTCTTAATTTTCCATATGGATACAGGAGTTTACTATGTGTGGCTGAGAGACCCAACATAAAGTAAAATATAAATTTTACAAAATATTAGTATTTGTGTGGACGAGGCACAGGATTTTTTCCCCCCAGATAAGTACAGGGTTAAATACATAATTCATAGATTTATGTATTGATCAGTGTTAAGATCTGCTCAACAGTGACTTAGAAGAATGGTTTCACTTTTCCACAGCAGCATTAAACATTGTCAGGTCATCTGTCATTAGTTATTTGACATTATAAGAGATACAGAAGGTTTATATTTCACATTCTGGCTCTTACCCCCTACTTTCAGCTCCTGCTAACATTAGCTAATATTAGCCAAGCTATGCTAAAAGCTCAGGTATTGTTATTACATACCAATGAACTTTATTAAACATTACTTTTGCCCCCTGTGAGAGCTCAGCAGAGAGGAAATATTGTTATTGTTATTATTGTGGTGGACATGAGAGTCTACAGTCTAGTTTTGTGACGTAATTTGTTCATAGCGCACACCTTTTGCTGTGGTAGTAAGTTAGCATTAGCGTTAGCTCAACTTTTACTCTTCTCCAGCTCCTCATTTCTTGTAATTATCTGCTCATTTTGGACTCATAACAGCAATTCCTCCCCCAGTCACGTCACAGTGGCTCTATCTGCTTCTTTAATAAAGTTTGTGGCACTTTTGCTTTGTTTGGCTTCATTTTCACATCTGGAAGTTAACCTTTAGGGAAAAGTATCAAACTGATATTAATGCAAGTTTCAAGTGAAATCAATGAGCCGCTCAGATGAAACGCTTTCACAAACTAAAAATTTAACATCTAACATAATGAAACTACTCCAAACCTATTAAATGACATCTTTAGAGGATATACAGTCTACACAGGCCAACTCACCAGGCCCAACAGACAGCGGATCTCATAAATGGCTCCAACGCAGCCGAGGAAGCCCATGAGCATGGAGAAAGCCCCGACTCCGATCAGGATGTAGCAGGCCACCTTCACAGCTGTGGAGTTACCTGTTAAGAAAAAAACAAGAAAACAGACTGTGTTCAACATACTGCAGTATCTACAAAGTCATATACTGCAGCTATATATGCTTTTACCTCCTAAATAAGCCATAACATTTTACATTTGACTCCAGCTCATCTAAAAGTTTATTATTGACTCGAAGACAAAATTCACTGCATTAAAACAAATCATGGAAGTTAAAATCCATTGCACAGCCCGGAGCATCATCATTTCTCACTACAGAGACAAAACACTAACACAGCTTTATGTGTCAATAACTGTTGACCCTTTAGAAAATATTTCAGGGGGTTCAGAGTGAAGAGAAATTTGCACACAATCGGAAACACAATGATAATGTAGGGAAAACACAGGAGGATTGTTCCATTAAATGTGGAAAACAAACAATAATGAAAAAAGTCAAACAGAAAAATTAGCATTTACTGATCCTTGAAATATTAATGATGAGTTACATAAAGTACTAAGCATTAAAATGCTGCTCATAATAATACGATTGCATAACGCTGCACACTGAGTCTGGATACTTTTGCATTTTTGTACAATAAATACTTGGCTTCATGGTACATATGTAGGAGTCAAAATCAGGAGGAGTTATTTTTACTTTAATTTACATAAATCAACCTCCACCGTATAATATGAAAGACAATTATTATGTCAATATGAAATTCATTAAATGGATTTGATGACGTTAAATGTTCCTAAAATCTTCCACAGCTCAGTTAAACCATGTAAACCTGCACACAGTTGCATGAGGGTGCAATCTGAGCTCTACAAACAGCCTGAAATGGAAACGAGCCCAACATGTGTGGCCGTGAAAAATGAAAGAAATGGGAAACAAATGTGTTGTACAGTGCTCTTCTTCTGGTGTGTGATCAGAGTCCAATGTAATGCAGGAAGCTAAAATAAGACTTCATCTTCACATTCAAAGCCCACGGTGGGATTTGGGGAAGTCTCGTAAGCGGTGGAGTGTGACGCATCGACGACGAGAGTGAGGCCTGGTTTAATCTGGTTCATAGATGCTGAGGAAAAACATCTACTGAAAGAAGTATCACGTAGATTCACGAAAAAACATTCAGCTCAAACAGAAGGAATGTCATGATCTGGAGAAGAGGCTGAAGCTTCGAGCCTCATACTGGAAGGAATACATCACTGCGCTGATGTCTGCCAATACCCTGCTGTTAAAAACCTGAACCCCCCTCAAGCAAGCGTTTGGCAGAGTCTTCGTGGCCTCAAGGAAACATGGGATGCCCCGGGGGATCAGTGAACCAGGGCAGGCAGCTCACAGCTCCAAGACCAAGACAAAGAGAAACTAGGGGAGTTTATGATGGAAAATTAGGCTGAGGAAGGGGGAGGGGTGGTGACGCAGGAAATGAAAAGCTGCATGTGTTTGCGTGCCCTGACACACATGCATACACGTGTGCAGAGTCGACCTACAGGGGCCAGACTGACAGTGAAACACCGACTGCTCCGACCTGAGGCAGACGAGGCTCGAGGACACACGGCGTATAGATTTTCCACTGACAGTTTAATGTCACAGTCCTGTTTCCCATACCTTTTATTCAATACACAGTTTCAGGATTTAAAAAAAAAAAAAAATCTACTTATGAATTAATAGACTCATCTTTGCAGCTCATGTTTCTGCCCCGTCAGCTTCAGCCCATTAATAATGAAACCTGCTGACACTGTACATCTGCAGGATGATCAGCATGTGTATAGGGTTTAAATGTATATACTGCACGTGTTTGTTAGAAAACATAGTTATCAACCATCAAAAGAACTTCCACTACAAAAACCCCAATTAAATTGCATTGCCCTTTTAGCTCGGCGACTTATTTTACTACATTGGAAAAATAACAAGTCTCTACCTTTTGGCAGATGGATATGTGATGTTATGGTTTTTATTTTTGAAGGTTGAAAAGATTAGATACACATTGAATGGATCAATAAGCAAGTTTGATCTAGTATGATAGTCCTTTATTTCTCATGTGGAACAGCTTAGAATAATTGACTCGTATTGTATATAATAATAATAATAATAATAGACTTATAGTGTGTAACCTAACCTGTAATGTTATATTTTCTTTGATTTTGTCTTTTATGTCCTTTGTATCCTGAAAACTCAATAAAAATACATTGATAAAGAAAAAAAGAAAACATAGTTAGTTTTGGAAGTTGTGTGTTTATCCATTTACATCCAGATTTTATAAGAACATAAGTTGGAAGCATCACAAATCTAATACTAATACTAGCTTTAACAATATTCAGTCTTGGGATTCAGATTGAATTATATAAATTCACGAGCCCTCAAGCTCAAAGAATAAAGAAATAAACTCACTGTTGCATGTATTAAATCGTAATTGTTTCTGTCTGATGCCTGAAATGGTTTTGACCTCAGAATTAGTGCCTTGTGGTGGTTTTTACTCAGACTTATTTCAATTCAATTCAATTCAGTTTTATTTATAGAGCCCTATATCACAACAGGGTTATCTCACAGGGCTTTTTGACACAAGTGTATGGCATTAAGTAATAGATGAATCAGTGTGACATTTTTAATAAGCATATGAATTCATACGTTTTGGCCAAAAATGCGTTCTATGAGATCACGGTGATCTTTGACTGCCAGAAATGAGTCAGTTCATCCAAGTGAATCTTTGTGCCACAGGAATAAAGCTGACAAGAGCCGGGGGAACTAAGTGTGGAACAAGCCTGAAGTGATGTAAAATTACTGTTAACTATTGTTTGAAAAAAAGTGCGTTTAACTGCGTCTGGATACAGAAGTTGTATGTCCTCCTTTATCTCTGTTCCCTCTTTCCCTTTAAATAACAACACGAGCAGTGGTGTGGAACACAGAACTGAAACGGACTGTGTCAAAGTCATGTGGATTTGATGTGACACAGATGAAAACAGAGCTCAGGTCCTGTTTTGCTCTGTACAACCAGGCCACAGCCGCACCAGGCTGACTTCATTTCTCACATGCTGCACCAGGCAGCTCATTGATTCATCCTCAGATCACAGCGATCATCAGTGAACGGGCCACTGGCTCGCATCAGAAAATGTTCCATTGAGCATCAATACGTCTCATTTATGTCGTCAACACAAAGCTAATCTGTGCACTGTAATTTAATTCTGTGCTCCGTGTGCTTTGTGTCGCTATATGACCGCATTTCGATGAAATCCCTGGACTCACGATGCCTGTGCCCCCCCCTCCCCCCTCCCCTCTGCTCGGCCAGACTGGTGATGTAGTGTGTGTCTGTGTGTGTGTGTAGTGATGAGTAAGGCGGTGAGCGCACTGGGCTGATGTGATGCATGCTGATGCTGGATGGAGCAGAAAGGGCCCAGTGTGTGAGGGGAGGACACCTGCGGAGCGGCCACAGACCACGGACAAATGTCCTCAGTGACGCTGCCCGGTCTGCCACAAACACACACTCATCCCATCCCACTGACTGTCTCTCTATTACACTTGCTCAGTGTCTGTCTGTATATTTGAGCTGGTGTTCAGTTGCCTCTGTCTTTCTGTCAAATTGACACTGTGGTCTTTATCTTCATCTCTCAGACTCTGCTCTCCTGTCAGTGTTTTAGCCAAAGCAGGAAAATCTGCATCGACACCCAACAGAAAACACACCCTTATATTAATTCATTAAAGTAGAGGACCCAGAAGTGGGAAAAAAAAAACAAAAAACAGGACACTTTACTCAAGTGCAGCACTTCAGGTTCAATATGAGGTACTCTGCTTGAGTATTTCTATTCTCTGCTACTCAATACTTCATCTCCACTACATCTCAGAGGTTAATATTGTATTTGAACTCCACTGTGTTTGTCTGAGAGCTTCGGAATACCAGTGAAATCTGCTCAAATCCTACAGAAAGCAGTGTTTTGTCAGCTCATGTTTCAGACATCTGGGTTTAGTCTTTTATTTTTTCCTTTCTTTTTGTGTTTGTCTGCCCTTAATCCTTATTTTAACTCAGCTTGTTCTTTTCCCCCTCACTGTAGTTGTAGAAACTAACAAAGAAGATCTACTAAAGTACTAGTTTGACATACGAATTTCACTTGAGTATTTTTTTATTATTATTTATTATGATATTATCCTCTGTATTTTGTGTTCTTTTCGGTTACAGTCCAGTATTTTCCTATATTTAATTAACCGATAATGTAGATGTTTGTCACAGCTCAGAGGAAATTCAAAGGTTGTTAACTTTCTGCTACTTTATGATTCTACTCTAGTGAATCTCCGGGGCACATATTGTCCTTTTTATTCCTCTACATTTGTATGACAGTGATTTGAGGACTTTGTACAATGGACAATAGAATTAAATACAGCAGATAGTTAAAGATTAAACCACAGTTTTCCAATGTTTTTCATGTAGACCTGTGTTCTTACACAGAGTAGTGTGGTCACATTTGTCTAACAGCTGCTGAAAGCACCAACAAATAGTACCTTCTACCATAGTTTAATTTGAGTAGAAGTTTCATCCAACATGTCTAAGATTAGAAAGTGAAAAAAACTTGGGTGAAAACAGATCTGAAATTTATCTAGTGTCCCTGTGATGAGAATGAAAATGAAACCCAACTTATGCGACTGCGATGCGTTTGAGGGCAAGGGTGAACTTGCCACACAAAGTGATGTTTCCATTACAAGTGCAGCTTAATTAAACCCTTAAAGCAGTGCTACTTTTGTGCAAGTTCTCTCTGCTCTATTTAACCTTTCTTAAGTGATTCATCACCATTTATTATAATATTATCCTCTGTATTTTGTGTTCTTTTCGGTTACAGTCCAGTATTTTCCTATATTTAATTAACTGATAATGTAGATGTTCGTCACAGCTCAGAGGAAATTCAAAGGTTGTTATATCAGAAACAGAGAAAACTGCACCAAAAGTTATTATTTCAGCAACAATACCAATAACTGAACGTAAAAACAAGTGTTTCCATCCACTGTCATTTATCAAACTCCGTGGGTTTTACTGGTGAATCAGTCCAAATGGGTCATGACTGTCTGATGACTATAAAACGATAAACTACACTTCACACCAATTATTTACATGTATTGATAGAATTAGTGGATCAACAGTTATTGATTGATTGACAACGGATATTTGGTTCTTCATGGGTTAAATAGTGCAATCCTAAAGAGTTACGTTTGTTCTCAGTTGCAATGTAAAGTAATAGTCATGTTACAGATATTACTGAACCAATATGTTCCACTTAGACACTAAACGCAGCACAAATACAGACTGATGTTCTACTTTAACTGCCCACGAGCAGCTTGGATTGTTTAGCTTATGAGCTAATGTTGTGTTTATATTATGGAACTGTTCATTGCGAACGCAGCTTTGTGGACACTGCTGTTACTAATTTATCGTTATCCTTACATCACAGAGTTTGCCTTTGTTTGCTAGATACAAGACGAGGAATGTTCATGTGTGTGTATTAGATAATAAGTTAAACATCCAAACAGTTTATACCTCTCACAGGGCAGCAGGATGATGTTTGCCAGGATGCTAATGGTAGTGGTTTGTCCCAGCAGTTAGAACTTGATCCTCCATCGCTGCCCTGTAGTCAGAACAACTCACCCCCCATCCTACAGGATTCTCTTTTCTGTCATGAATATGTTGTCCCAGATGGAAGCCAAATGTCAAGTATATTTACTTGTATGTTTAAAAGTTCCTAAAGTAGGATCCACTGTTAACAAACCCATGTCAGTCTGGAACAGCAGATCCGTGTCAGAAATCTGAACCCTGCAGATGGACGTCAGGTGGAAGTGGAGAAGTGTGGTGTGTAGAGGAACCTACTGAAGATACAACCTCAGTGGTGTGTGTTTATTTGATACAGGAATGAGAAAAGTGATGGCATGAGATAAGGGCCTTCAAATGAAAACGGTAACCTTAGCATTGAAATGGCTGTTAGTCAATGCTCAATTCTATTTCAAAACTCATTTTCATTGCTCGTTATACTTTTTTGGTCACATTTCACATTGATATAAAGCACATTTTTGTAAGGTAACAACAAATGTGGGGCTGTGACAAAATGTTAATACACATAATTATCATGATTTTATGTCTTGTTCGATATTCATTTCTTACAAACACTGAATTGATCTTTTATTAAGAGTTTAGTAACTCTATCTAGTGACTGAAAATGACACCATGTGAAATCTGGACATCTGTAGGACGACCAATATAAACCATATAAATAGTCTATTATTGCTTGATTTATGTCCAAAAAAGTGAATTCCAACTAAAGCACCCCCATTTGGATGACTTACCACAATTCCTTTAGTCCATTTAAAACAGACCAGAGTTCATTTCCCTGGAAAGTCCAGACCTTTTTTTTTTTTTTTTTTTGCAAACTCTGATTCGAAATAAACAAGAGGACTCTGGGCTGGTTCCCTTCTGGTGTGAATATAACCGGCTTCAAGCTAAAACAAACCAAGGAATCATGCACCTTTTTGTGCTTGATAAGTCACTGTAGCCACTGAAGTAACCAAACCGTATGGTGCTGCAGCCATGAGCCGTGGACAGATGTGGACCAATGAGGAGATTGAATGTGTCATTGACATTTGGTCAGATGCCCATATTATAAAACTGGCCCCCAATGAGCGGTTCTTGAGAGATAACATTATTTTTTCTAAATATGTGTCTGTGACAATAGAATACAGATTCCAAAAACGATAACCGCACATAGGACCTCCATGTTTGTTTTCATTGACACCTGCCGTCTCAAATTCTCCATGTTCATGACTTTTATGTCCATTACCAGTGCAGTTCATCACATGTGTGCTAATGTTTACAAAGTTTGGTTCACTAGTGATAAGTGTAATGAAAATGCGATCTAACCTGAAGGAAAAAAGTAAAGTTCGCATTCGATCTGAATCAAATAACCGGACCTAAGGTGAAGGATAAAGAAGATGAAATGGAAAGGGTTCTTCCACTAGGGGTCCCATATGTTGGTCACCAACCGATAAAGAATCCAACCAAATCAATACTAGTTATATGGTGTTCACATGAAGGATATCCAGCAGCAGCGGTGGTCAGGGTAAAACCATTATATCTCAAAAACTCAAATTCAAGAATATAATAATAGTGCTTTGTTGCCTTTCTTGGAACATCACTCATTTGTTGCCAAAGACTTACTTAAAATCCCTTTATTTTCTACATTACTGTGATGATAGTTTGACTTAAGTATGAAATTAACACTTTCACTCCTAAAGGAAACAAGAAAATCTATAACAGTCTGGATAGAGAATCCCTGTCTTTAATTTCTCCTCAGAGAGAGAATGCCAGCATGACCTAAAGGAATTTTCTTTTGTCAAACAGACAGCAGCAGCAGACAGAAACAGAGGAAATCAGTCTGACACTGGGTGTTTAACTTTGAAGCCTCATGTGGTCAAAATAGCATACCTCAGTACGTAAGCACATCTCTACATGACAGGAAGAGGCTGAAGTGAAATGAGAAATGCAGGTGTGTTTAGACGACATGTGCATCAGTAGCTTCTAATTTAAACAACAGTTTGCAAACAAAAATGTGTTTCCATGAGTTGGACGGGAGAGAGTGCAGGATTGAAAAGCGCTTTAATGGTAACCCAGATGCATTTCAGCCCCCGGCCTTCATCACGGTCACCATGACTGATATAAAAGGGGAAAGGAATGTCTGATACCGAACACTACTGAGCTGAAATGTGACGGCCTTGGCTGACTGCAGGGCTTTACAGTAGGTGAGTTTTACTAATGGTGCTTTTACAGACACATCAGGGCATCTCCACCACCGCTGTCATGTCCGTACTGGAACAGGGCTTCTTTTCTGTAATCCTTCTGTTTATGCTTACATTGTTTATTAATGCACTTTAGATATAAATAATGAGAGGAAATCCAAAGCACTAGTTATCAGCAAAAATACTGTAATGTTTTATGATTTTATCTGATGAAGATATGATGGTTCAGCAGACTGGGCCTCTTTACGCCTCAGTGTTCCAGGTATCAGATTCCATCCTTGGTTCACTGTCGTAGAAGCCAAGTAACAAAAAAAAAAAAGGCAGACTGTGACCCAAGAATGGATTGGAGTTTATCCTCAGGCCAGTAGAGAATATCAATATCCAGAATCAACAGAATTCATAATTGTAGCAAATGATATCATAACCATGTGTTCAGACCAAGGTTAAT
Organism: Maxillicosta whitleyi; assembly: GCA_029822895.1. Taxonomy (NCBI): domain Eukaryota; kingdom Metazoa; phylum Chordata; class Actinopteri; order Perciformes; family Neosebastidae; genus Maxillicosta; species Maxillicosta whitleyi. Next base: position 3,152 of record JAPSES010098793.1, on the reverse strand, counting down.
GAAAACTAACAAAACTACAAACTATAATTAAAAGAAAAAATTATAACCAAGAAGAAAATTTGTACTCAGGACCAGCAGTATATGGTCCTAATAAAAAGTCTAAAAACAGTGATCACATTAAAAAAAATACTAGCAATAAAACCTAATACTTAAAGAATAAATAGGACAATATGACAGCTAAAGTGCAGGGGGAAAAAAAAACAGATAATATTCCTAAGAACCAGCACTAGTGTCCCAGCAGTATGTCAGTGTTCATGGAGTTTTTGCAACAGTTGACATTTTTATTCATATTTATAATTTTTATGTATTTGCCAATGTCAGATTGATATGAAATTAATTTATTTCGCTCAAGCAATTTTAGCTGGTGGCACCATATGGCACTTCGCGGTCTGTCGCTTCTCATTAATTGTTGTTTTAGAGTCGGCTTCTCGCCCCCCCACTCTACCTGGAAACATGGAGACTAAAGTGGGGGGAAAGCAGCAGAGTCTGGTATGGGATTTCTTTGAATACAATGGCAAGGAAGATTAAAGATATGAAAAAAACCTAAAACTAAGCACTTAGTAAAAAACACACCTGACAGATATGTCGACGGTAGTATTTGGACATAAAAGTGCTCCATCAGCATCATTTAGCCACATTAGCTAATGTTAGCTTTATTTTGTAATCGTTTTCTTCTGGACATATAACTGAACCTAGACCTGATGTAGTAGAAAAACAAAACATCTGACTGAATATGCTTGAAAATGTCAACTGCTGCATAAACAAACAAAAACAAACAAACAAACAAACAAACATAGTCTTCTCCCAATCAGAAATGTGGACTTTAGTTTGGAGCATCTTTCAGTACCAGACCACCATTCAACAAAAAAGAAGTCTATATCCAAACAGAACATAGTGTTTATACGACGCCTGCCAAATTTAGAACATTATCATATTTGGAATAAAACTGTAGCATGTAAACGTATGCCAGCAACAGTTCCAGTGAGGACAGTGAGTCAATGATCTCAGGTCCAATGTGGTCTACAGGGTCTTTTAGGTCCACCTGTGTATACATATATAAATAACTTGGTAATCATGTACTATTCCTGGAAACCATTTCCATGACAGGATATTTCCGACTTTATAGTATCTGGAAGGTATAATAACACTGTGTGTACCTTCCATGATGGTTGCTCACACAGTTGCTGATAAAGTTGCTTGTTGCACATTGTCCCGCTAAGTTCACACTGAATCTTTTCATCTGTTACCGAGGACAAAACTATCTGAACCTCCTCGACCACCCACGGTGTTGTTTTGCCTGTTTAACCCACTGGTGTATTTACAGTAAACTTGGGCATCAGTTTTAGTTTTTTTTTAATGGTGTGTCGTGCATTGATGACGCAATGATAACTCTGACCAATCAGTGTCTGCAGTGTTTACACGTCACATTTTAGTAACTCTCCACCCATTTTGGAACCTTGTCCAAGCCAGTGTTAAAAAGTAGAACCGGGTACCAGATTCTAGGTTCTTTTATGCCGCTTTTCCACTACATACCTGTTCTACTCTACTCAGTATTCCAACACAGGGCGTTACTTTCGTGCCGTCTGCTCAGAATTGCCAAAAACTTGCTCGTTGCGTATTTTCTCATCTGGATTTTTACGTCCGCCACCAAAGACTGAATCTACAGGCGCTTTCCCACTCCATGGTACCGGCTCTACTCTACTCAGTATTCCTGTGGTTCTTTTCCACTTATAAACCAGCTCAGCTCGACTCATTACTTCTGTGTCGTCTGTTCAGAGTTGCTGAAAACTCGCTCGTTGCGTATTTTCTCGTCTCGATTTTTCTGTCCACCACTAAAGACTCTGACCGTCTATGGCAGGGGTGTTGAACTCTGGTCCTCGAGGGCCGGTGTCCTGCATGTTTTAGGTCTTTCCCTCTTCCATCACACCTGAAAGCCATTCTATCGTCATCATTCTTCTGCAGAGCTGATGATGAGCTGATCATGAATAGAACCAGGTGTGATGGAAGAGGAAACATCTAAAACGTGCAGGGTACCGGCCCTCGAGGACCGGAGTTCGACACCTGTGGTCTATGGTGTAGTTTTGTTCTGTCATGTGGATTCATGGATCACTATTCACTGTCTACTTCTGCAGCTGATTTTTGTAAATGGGTCACAGACAAAACTGTCTGACCAATCAGTGTCTGCAGTGTCGTGACATCACGTTTTGGTGTTTGTCCCAACATTTTGGAACCTCAGCTGAGGCGACTACTAAAAAACTAGTATCAGGTCCCAGATTCCAGGTCCTTTTTTGTAACGGAAAAGCAAAAGAGCTGCGTACTCGAGTAGAGTAGAGCCGGTACCATGGAGTGGAAATACAGCATAAGTATTTCTATGAGCGTGCTAGCAAGGGTTCAGACTGAACTGGGCATGCTCCCTGTCCTCTGCCTCCACATTGACTTCAACCCACAGCTGTGGTCATCACAAAACAAACGTATATAAAAGCATTGTGAGAAGGTTGCCTCGTGTTTCTTCTTCTTTGTTTTAGTCTGACATGGACACAGAGACTGGAACACACAGTAGGAGCCTGGAGCCAAAACTTGGCCTGTTTTCAGCCGGTTAATCAAACGGCTCCATTTGTATTGGCCTACAAACGCTCCACAAGTGGATCAGTGTGATGCCTCCACTGGAAAAACTAATATATATTGGATGTTTGTTTCTGTCTTTTGAACAATCATGACTGCTCTGAAATCAGGCCAGGGGAACATTTGTGAATGGTCTTTCACTTCCACTGCTCTGAATTCATCAAAAATACACAAAAACCCAGAAAACCACACACGGATTAAGTATAAAAGTTCACGTGTATGTTTAAAGTGTGATAAAGACAACACTTACTCAGGACGACGATGAAGCTCTGATTGTCCAGCAGGAGCCAAAGACCAACACCCATGATGATGGCCCCGAACAGCTGGAAGTGTCAAAGCACAACACACACAGATGAGCCCGGAAACATCTCCACTTGTCCCTGAACTCGACCCGGCATTCAAACGTCCCGCTCTGCTCTGGTGGATTTTTCCTTCCTGCTGAATTGGATTTTGTCCTCACAAATGTGTGTTTATGTAACACTAAGAAGGTCTTAATCTTCGATCACACATTTAATTTCCACAGAGGACAG